>JAABKJ010005090.1:0-18560 GCA_011634705.1 Andricus grossulariae
GGTAGGGTGGGGCGAGATGGGCATAGGGGGTAAGATGAGTCACTCAATTTTCTCGTAGGCTATCAATTCTTTTGTAATTCTGCTTTCTACTAATATCAGGAAGAACGTTATGAAACTTCTTTTTCAAAAATTTTCGCTTAATGTTGAATAAATTTGGAAAAAACTAAAGTAAATATTTTGAGACCTGTATTCTGCTATTTTGCATTTGTTTAGAAAGTCCAAGAATCACAAGAAATCATATATTGCATGTTTTTCCAGTGGTTATTTAGATAGCTTATCTATTTAACCTTCAATTTTCAACAGATTTATATATAATTGTAGAAAAGAAATAGGTGAAATTTTGATTTTACTTGAAAGTGTCATATGGGGCGGAATGGGCCACCTCTTCCTGTGCATTGACCTGACCTCTTAACGTAGCAGTTAGTAGGTCAGGATGCAATGTTTTATTGTATCAGATTGTGCAGTGTGTTGATTATGATGTAAACGTATAAAAAACTAATTTTTCCGAAAAAAAGGCAAAAAAAGCAAAAGTATGACAGCTGCACTGTTATAGGTCTATATTGGAAAATAATAATATATTTCATAATAACTTTGTTTGAAAACTCGTAAAATGATATTAAAAGTAGATAAACATTGTTGTGGTTGGAAAATATGGCAAACACATGAAAAAAACGGCCTAAAACCCCAATATATATGAAATTCAGTGTACTTTAAACGCTCCGTAACATTATTGAAAAATATGTGTAAGACATGTTTTCGTTTTATAATACTCTAACTTACCAATATTCTTACTTATAAATAATATACAATAAGTCGTTTATTTGAGTGGCCCATCTCGCCCCAGTGCCTGGCTCATCCCGTCCCAGACGTGGGGTGATATGAGCCACACGCACTACTTTTTTATTTTCATCTCTAATTCCACATATACTTTTTTATTCCTCTTACCTTAGCAAAATCATAATTAAAAATGTTTGTAGAATACATATAATGACTTACTTTCAAGCAATAAATTAGCAGATTTTAAATACAGACATATTATTTTTAATATGCTCATCTCGCCCCACCCTACCCTATTATTATTATTATATCATTAGGCCGTTTCCCTTTGTTTGGTTGGAAACGTGTATTCTGTCAAAAATTATACTTTTTTGGTAGAATACCAATATTTTTGTTTGAAAATTCATTTCTTTGGTTGAAAATTCAACGATTTTACTGAAATTTTTTTTTATTTGGTTAAAAACATATTCCTCTTATTCAAACCTGAACTGAACATTTCTTTGCTTGCAAATTACTTTTTTTATTGAAAATTAATTTTATGAATTAAAAATTGAACCAAATATCATGCCAAATTTTCTTTTTATAGACATTTAGTCTTTACGGTAAAAAGTTCATTTTTTTTGTTGAAAATTAAACTATTTCGTTTGAAAATTCTTTTCTTTTTTTTTTTGCTTAGGAACTTATTTCTCTCACTGAAACTTGAACTATTTTATTTTTGGTGTAAAATTTATCTTTTTCAGTTGAAGATTCATATATTTGTTTAAACATTTGTCTCCTTTCGGCAGATAATCAACCTTTTTTGTTGAAAATTCAATTATGAGGTTGAAAATTCCATTAGAAATTACAATATTTTGTTAAAAATGCATGTATTTTATTAAAATTTATTCTTTTTTGATCGGAAATTAAACATTTTCGTCGAAATTTCATTTCTGTGGCAAAAAATTAGTTTTTTTATGGAAAATTAGTTTTCAATCCAGAAATGTAACTATTTCATTTTTCTTCAAATTTGTTTACAGCCATTTATTCTTCTTGGGTAAAAATTCATCTGTTTGCTTGAAAATTCAACTATTTTATTGAAAATTTATTCTATTTGGTTAAAAACATATTTCTCTCATTTAAAACTGAAATATTGCTTTTTTTCATGAAAATTTATTCTTTTTAATTGAAAATTCATCTATATTTTGTTGATTTTCTTTTTGTAGAAAATTCATCTCTGGGTTGAAGATTCAACATTATTTCTTCGGTTGAAAATTTTACAAATTATGTTGAAAACTCGTTTATTTTTGGTTTAAAATTATTTTTTTACTAAAAATGTGGCTATTCCATTTTTGCTAGAAAATTTATCTTTTTTAGTTGAAAATTCACTTATTTTGTTTATAAATCTATTTTTTTATTTGAAAATTCAATCATTTTGGTAAAAAATGCATATCTTGGTTTTGTAAATTCAACTTTTTTTCCAAAAATTCGTCTTAATGACTTAAAACGATAAAAATTAATTTTTAAAGAACAAAAAATTTTAAGCACAGACACTGGATGTGATGCTAGTTTTTACAAAATTTTGAGAAAGAATAAATTATAACATAATTATAATAATTATAATAATATATATGATGATATAATAATATCATAATAATTATAATCCAAGTGTTGAATTTTCAATCGAAAAACATTAATTTTTCAAGAAACAATGAATTTTCAAAACGAGAAATGAAAAATGAGTTTTAAGCCAATAGTAGTAATAGTTGAAAATTTATGCGAGATTACATGACTAGACATTTTTAAAAGGAAATTCTATAAACAAATAATTACTATAGACTTTAATTTTCATCATATGGTATCGCTGGCAATATAATTCTATCAAAATTAGGAGAAATTACTGTTTATTTTATATAATTCTTATTTTATTACATTTCATTCGAAAAATATTAATATTGTAAATTTTCTCAGGAATCTCAAGAACAATTTTTTTGCTCTGGATACACTCCAAAGTCTTTGAAAAGCTTTCAATTTTCGTTTCATAATCTTTAAAAAACTATATATTGTTAAAACGAATTTAAAATCTTCTCAAATTTTAGACTATCTTTAGAATTATTAGGTCCAATAATTTTTTATTGAAAATACCAATGATTAGGATACAACTTTAGGATTAATTTATGTAAAATTTTATTATTATAATTTCAGTTATAATAATTAATTTTACACCGAGGAAAAGTGAATTTTCAAGAAAAAAGTTGAATTTTCAATCAAACTGAAGAATCGTTGACAAAAATGAATTCTCAACAAAAACTGTGAAAATTGATATTTACACCAAAAAATATTTAAAAAAAAAACTATTTAATTGAACCAAAAGATACAAATTTTCAACCAATCAAATGAGATTTCAACCCAAAATATGAAATGTCTATAAAAAAACAATTTCAAAGAAAATGGTAGATTTATAAAAATTAATACAAATAATACATTTTTCTGATGTAAATCTATATTTTCATTGTATGCTAAATTATTTCGAAAAAAAAAGTAGTAATTTGAAAAACTAATAATTTTATAACTGTGGTAGAGATTAGGAATTCAATTAGGGAGATAAAGTGTTTATGTTTGAATAATTATAATGTGAAAATCAAATTACTGCAATTAAAAATGCAATTTATATCACAGATATATTATTATACTTACAAGTATGTTTTGAAAAAATCGCCAAGATAAGTGGTACGAATGAGTACACATAAAAATTTATCGGTCTATATATACTAGAGGCTTTCACATTCGGCGTCATAATTATTAAGCCCTTAATCTAGTTTCCAAATTCATGCCAAAAACAATTGCGTTTATTTAAAGATTTAGAAATGCGAGCGGAATATTGTGAAACATTTTCAAATTTATTGAAATGACGAGACAACAATTTTGTCACCTCTCCCTATGTACATAAGGCATTTACAAGTAATCACTCGAATGAGAAAAAATTGGAATAATCTACACAATTTACCTACATTCGCCAACGTTATTCATGTTACAAATAACCTGATGGATTTAAAAAAATTATTATCAACTTCAATACTTCGGTAGAGATTAAACATTTCCTAAAAATATGTTCATGATTATTTTGTAAGGATATGTTCATGATTATTTTGTAAAAACATGTTAATGATTATTTATTAAAAATATGTTCATGATTATTTAGTAAAAATATGTTCATGATTATTTTGTAAAAATAAGTTCATGATTATCTTGTCAAAATATGTTCATGATTATTTTGTAAAAATATCTCCACGATTATCTTGTTAAAATAGGTTCATGATTATTTTGTAAAAATATGTTCATGATTACTCTGTAAAAATAGTTTCATAATTAATTTGAAAAAATATGTTTATGACTATTTAGTAAAAATATGATCATGATTATCTTGTAAAAATATGTTCATGATTATGTTTTAAAAACATGTCGATGATTATTTTGTATAAATATGCTTATGATTATTTGTGAAAATATGTTCGTGATTATTTTGTAAAAATACGTTTATGATTATTTTGTACAAATATTTTCATGATTATTTAATAAAAATATGTTCATGCCTATTTTGTAAAAATATGTTCATGATTATCTTGTAAAGATATGATCATGATCATTTTTTAAAAACATGTCCATGATTATTTGGTATAAATATGTTTTTGATTATTTAGTAAACATATGTTCATGATTATTTTGTAAAACTACGTTCATGATTATTTTGTATAAATATGTTCATGATTATTCAGTAAAAATATGTTCACGCTTACTTTGTAAAAATATCTCCATGATCATCTTGTTAAGGTAGGTTCATGACTATTTCGTTAAAATATGTTCCTGACTACTTTGTAAAAATATGTCCATGATTATTTTGTAAAAATATGTTCATGATTATCTTGTCAAAATACGTTCGTGATCGTTTTGAAAAAATATGTCCATGATTATGTTTTAAAAATATATTCCTGATGATTTTGTAGAAATATTTTCATGAATATCTTGTAAAAATATGTTCATGATTACTTTGTAAAAATATGTTCATGATTATCTTGTCAAAATATATTCATGATCATTTTGACAAAATATGTTTATAATTCGATTTTTAAAAATATATTTCTGATTGTTTTGTAGAAATATTTTCATGATTATTTTGTATAAATATCTTCATTATTATTTAGTTAAAGTATGTTCATGCTTATTTTGTGAAAATATGTTCATGATTATCTTGTCAAAATATGTTCATGATTATTTTGTAAAAATATGTTCATGACTATCTTGTCAAGATAGTTTCTTGATTATCTTGTAAAAATATGTTCATGCTTATTTTGTAAAAATATGTTCATGATTATCTTGTCAAAATATATTCATGATTATTTTGAAAAAATATGTTCATGATTATGTTTTCAAAATATATTCCTGATTATTTTGTAGAAATATGTTCATGAATATCTTGTAAAAATATGTTTATGATCATTTTTTAAATACATGTCCATGATTATTTTGTATAAATATGCTTATGATTTCTTAGTAAAAATATGTTCATGATTATTTCGTAAAAATACGTTCATGGTTATTTTGTATAAATATGTTCATGGTTATTTTGTATAAATATGTTCATGATTATTTTGTAAAAATATGTTCATGATTATCTTGTCAAAATATGTTCATGATTATCTCGTAAGAATATGTTCATGATTACCGTTTAAAAATATGTTCATGATTATCTTGTCAAAATATGTTCATGATTGTTTTGAAAAAATATGTTCATGATTATGTTTTAAAAATATGTTCCTGATTATTTTGTAAAAATATGGTAATCATTATCTTGTCAAAATATGTTCATGATTATTATGAAAAAAATATCTTCATGATTATTCTGTATAAATATGTTTCTGATTATCTAGTAAAAATATGTTAGTCATTATTTTGTAAAAATACGTTCATGATTATTTTGTATAAATATGATCATGACTATTTAGTCAAAATGTGTTAATGCTTTTTTGTAAAAATATGTTCATGATTATTTCGTAAAAATACGTTCATGGTTATTTTGTATAAATATGTTCATGATTATTTTGTAAAAATATGTTCATGATTATCTTGTGAAAATATGTTCATGATTATTTCGTAAAAATATGTTGATGATTATTTTGTAAAAATATGTTCATGATTATCTTGTCAAAATATGTTCATGAATATCTTGTCAAAATATGTTCGTGATTATGTTGTAAAAATATGTTAATGATTATTTTTTTAAAACATGTTCATGATTATCTTGTCAAAATATATTCATGATAATTTTGAAAAAATATGTTTATGACTATGTTTCAAAAATATATTCCTTATCATTTTGTAGAAATATGTTCATGAATATCTTGTAAAAATATGTTCATGATCATTTTTTAAATACATTTCCATGATTATTTTGTATAGATATGCCTATGATTATTTAGTAAAAATATGCTCATGATTATTTTGTAAAAATAAGTTCATGATTATCTTGTCAAAATATGTTCATGATTATTTTGTAAAAATATGTTCATGATCATCTTGTCAAAATATGTTCAGGATTATCTTGTCAAAATGTGTTCATGATTATCTTGTCAAAATATGTTCATGACTATCTTGTAAAAATATGTTCATGATTATTTTAAGGTAGAAAATCAACAAACTGATTTAAATCCATTGTTTTTGTTTTATCTTTCATTTAAAAGTATATAATTTTATTATCAAATCAATTTTATGCGAAAAATGCACAGAACTCGGAGTCAGCAGTTTTGAAAATTATAATGAAATTTACAACTTCGCTAGAGATTAGAAATTTTGTCAAAATAAGTTCATATATATATATTTTCTTTAAACGTTTTCAGGCACATTTACAGATTTGTTGCATACTAAAAATTATTATATACATTTTTTATATTTCATATTTGTGAAATGTCGAATAATTTATAAATAGTAAACAAAGATAAATATTTTAATAACCTTTGTTTTTCTCCGGTATTTGCTTTTAGAGGAATATTGCTTTTATTATACATTTTTTTAAGCTTTAACATATTTCTGAAAAAATTAGGTTATCCTACAGTTTTTTAAAATCCTGGAAAATTGAAGAAATTTGCTTCAAGCCTATAACAATTTAAAATTTTTGCAGAAATTGTATTGTTAGGACTGGTAATTTTTTCTTACTGTAGATAATTCCTTTTGATTGGTATTATTAATTATTATTGATTAACTATTTCATTACTATAAATAATTTTTCATGATTTTATTACTTGTTTATCACTTTTTTAGAATTCGTCTCTTTGGCTTGAAAATTCAACAATTTGATTGAAATTTTTTTCTTTCTTGACTAAAAAATATTGTGTTCAAAATTTATCTCTTCCTGTAAAAATTTCACTATTTCTAGTTAAAAATTCAACTATTTCTATACAAAATAATCCGTTTCGGTTGAAAATAAAGTTTTTTGTTGAAAATTCGACTGTTTTGTATAAAATTTGTAATTTCGGTTCGAAAATTCAACAATTTTGTTGACATTTTTTTGAATTTGTTGGGTGAATCCACATGTTTTTCATTCGCCCCTTTTTTAGATAGAAAATTTTTGTTATTTATTTTCTTCACTAATCCAACTTTTTATTTAAGAATTTTTTTCTCATTTATATATAATTTCAAAAGACGTAAAAACCTGGAGTTTTTCGAAATTTCGTAATTAAATAATAATTATATAAATTAAATAATTTCTTTTAAAAATGTCTAGTCATGTTATCTTGCATAAATTTTTGCCGAAAACATGATTGCCTGCAACACTGCGTAAATATGAGATTTAGTCGCTATTATTACTTTATTTGTCTATTATTGAAAATCACGAAATTAAAAAAAAAATATTTATTCCGTGCCAAATAGTTAAATTTTCTACTAAAGTGTCGAATTTTTTATCGAAAAACATTAATTTTCTACGAAATAGTTTAATTTTCAACACCAGAGAACGAATTTTCATCAAAAAAGTTAATTTTAAACCAATCATATAAATTTTCAACAGAATAGTTCAATTTTCATTTTGAAAAATTAATTTTTCTCAAAAAGAAAACAAATTTTTCAGACAGAAGATTATTTCTCTACCAAAACACCATTTTTGCTTAATAATATATTGATCTTTTTTAGTAGAGAAGTAAATAATCTTCTGTGTTCAAAATTCGTCCTCTTGTTGATAAACATTAATTTCTCAAATTGAAAATTGAACAATTTTGTTGAAAATTTATCTGATTGGTTTAAAATTAACTTTTTCAACGAAAATTCGTATTTTCGCATTGAAAACGCGACTTTTTCGTAGAAAAATCATGTTTCCCGATTAAAAGTTGAAAATTGTAGTAGAAAATTTAACTATTTGGTACATAATTAATCTGCTTTGTAGAAAATTCATTTTTTTTCAATAGGAATTTATTTTCTTAACTGAAAATTGAACTACACCATTTTTTATTAATAATTGATATTTTTAGTTCACAAATTCCATTATATAGCTGAAATTTTGTATAAAGCAGCATCACATCTATTATTCAAACTATTTTATTGAAAATTGATGTAATTTCTTGAAAATTTGTTTTCCAAAAATTATGTGTTTTGTCAAAAAATCGTTCTTTTTGGTAGAAAAATAATCTTCTGGGTTGAAAATTCGTTTTTTTTCGATAGAAATTAATTTTTTAAACTAAAAATTGAACAATTTTGTGGAAAATTGAATATTAGTGGGTTCAAAATTCAACTGCTTCGTAGAAAATTGATCTTTTTTGCATGAAAATTCAACATTTTGGTAGAAAATTTAACTTTTTGTTACAAAATTAAACTGATTTGTAGAAAAATCGTTTTTTTTATTTTTTTATTTATTTTTTTATCAGATATTCCACTATTTAGTTGAAAATATTCAAAAACTATCATCACATCTATTTTTTAAACTATTTAGTAATTTTTAATAATAAAAACTGTTAAATCAAACCTAAAAATACGAATTTTCAAAATAACCAAAATGATTGACTTTTCGACTAAAAAGGACGATTTTTTAACAAAATAAGTGATCAATTTTCAAGCAAAAGTGAAAAAGTTATATTTTAGTAAAGAAATTAATTTACGAAACAAAAATTCAACAAAATTTGTTAAATTTTTAACCAAAGAAATGAAGTTGAATTTTCAACCGCGAAGATGAATTTTCTATCAAAGAGAGGACAAATTTTCTATGAAATAGATGAATTTTCAATTTAAAAAGATAAATAAATAGTTAAGTTTTTAGATAAAAAATACATTTTCCATAAAAAAACTCATTTTTAACAGAGGAAATGAATTTTTAACCAAAAATAATAATTTTTCACAAAAAATGAATAATTTTTAATAAAATACGACAAATTTTCAGAGAGAAAAGATAAATTTTTAACAAAAAATAGAATAATTTTGCAACGAAATCGATTTTTTAAATTAAAAAACAAATTGAAAAAAACAAATAACATACATTTTCAAAAACATAGTTATATTTTCTAATAAACAAATGAATTTTCTACCAGAAAGATTAAATTTATATAAAAATAAAATTCATCGAAAAATGAAATAGTTAAATTTTTAGTTAAAAAAATTAATTTTTGATAAAAAAACTAACTTTCAACTAAAGAAATGGAATTTCAACCAAAAAGATTAATTTTTTACCAAAAAAATGATTTTTCAACAAAAAATAAAATAGTTTTAGTTTCAATCAGAGGAATAAGTTTTTCATTAAATAAAATAAATTTGCAACAATATAGTTAGATTTTTAACCAAAGAAATCAATTTTCTAACAAAAAGATTAAATTATCTATAAAAAAAAATGTTTCGGCAAAATTTAATTAAATTTTTAATTCAGAAAATTAATTTTCAATGAAAGAACTAATTTTCAAGCAAGTAAATAAACATCAAAAAAAAAATTAATTTTCTACCAAAAAATAATAATTTTTCAAATAATATAGACGAATTTTCAACCAACTATTTTTATTTTTATTGACATTTCCAAACAAATGGTTGAATTATCATTCAGAAAATTAATAGAAAATAAATAGAATTTTCAATCAAAAATTTTTATGTTTAATGAAATTTTCAAACTAGTCAATGAATTTTCAACCAAAAAGGTGAATTACTCAACAAAAAGATTAATATTCTACTATAAAAAAAAAAGTTTCAACAAAATTTCAATAAAAAAATTAATTTTCAATAAAAAAAAACTAGCTTGCAATGGAAAAAAAATTAATTTTCAACTGAAACATATAAATTTTTAACAAAAAATAAAGTGGTTTAATTTTCAAAAAATTTGGTTAAATCTTTAATTTAGAAAATCAATAGAATTTTCAACCAAAATTAAAATTAATTTTGTACCAAAATAAGACAAATTTTCCACAAAAGAAATTAATTTACAACTGAAAAAGATCAATTTTTAACAAAAAATAAAATTGTTTGATTTTCAACAAATTTGGTTATATTTTTAATTCAGAAAATAAATAGAAAATAAATAGAATTTTCAAACAAATATTTTTATTTTTAATGAAATTTTCAAACTCATTGTTTAATTTTCAACAAAAAAGGTGAATTAGTCAACAAAAAGATTAATATTCTACCACAAAAGACAACGTTTCAACAAAATTTTAATGAAAAAATTAATTTTCAATAAAAAAAGCTATCTTGTAATTGAAAAAAATGAATTTTCAAGCAAAATGATTAATTTTCTACCAAATGAGGTCATACGTTTTCAAGAAAATGAATGAATTTTCAACTGAAAAATATAAATTTGCAACAAAAAATAAAAAAGTTTAATTTTCAACAAATTTGGTTATATTTTTAATTCAGAAAAGCAATAGAAAATAAATAGAATTTTTAAGCAAATATTCTTATTTTCAATGAAATTTTCAAACTAATTGTTTAATGTTCAACCAAAAAGGTGAATTGATCACCAAGAAGATTATAATTCTACCACAAAAGACAAAGTTTTATCAAAATTTCAGTTGAAAAAATTAATTTTCAATAAAGAAACTAACTTTTAATCGAAAAAAATGAATTTTCAACCAAAAGGGTGAATTACTTGCCAAGAAGATTTATTGTTTACCACAAAAGACAAAGTTTCAAGAAATTTCTAACCAAATAGTTGAATTTTCAACTGAAGAAGATAAATGTCCAACCAAACATGGAATAGTTAAATTTTCAGTTAAAAAAAAAACAAAATTTTTAAATTCGAATCAAATTTTTTAATTTTGAACTTGGAACGAAAAAAGGTTTTTTAGTTATTGCTATTCAGGATTAGGAAAAATCTTCAAAATTCATTCAAATATTCATATTGGAAGAAACATCATTGAAAAATATGAAGAACCTCTAAATTGTAAAGTTTTAAAGTGAAATTCGGCCGTTCATACAAAATTTCATCAGGAACATAAATGTCACATTTGTCTTACTCTTGAGCTTTAAAAATAAAATTTTGATATAAACACAAAATAATGTATAATATAATAAAATATAGTAATCTTTAGCATGAAATATAATTTCAAGATCAAATCATCGGATCATCATCAGTTATTATAGAAATGTAAACAGTATCCGAGTTTCATATCCGGGTAAAAAAAAAATGAAAGGAAGTCACTACACTTATCTCAAAGTTCATCTACAACAATAAATTTGAAAATCAAGGTAATTAACAGAAAATAGAAAATGTGAAAAAGTTTCAATTAAATAACAAAGACATTATTTTCCTCAAAGCTGACAAAGGAAATGTGACTGTAGCTTCTAATTTCAATGATTATAAAAAAACCGTAGAAACAATGCTAAAAATTACAAATTTGCACAAAGAAGTAAAAAACTCTTTGGTACATTCTATAGAAAAGAAATTATATTCTTAAAAGATGGAAACTGAAAACATGATGATCAAATGTTTTTTAGACTTCCTAAGGTGCATGAACCAGATTTGAAATGAAAAATAATAGTCTCTTCCTCTTGATTTGGCTTTGGATGTTGTTGAAGAAAAATCGAACCTCAATAAAAATCTTGCAAAAATTTCAGAAAATCCTAGTAGCAATAAGAAATTAAAATTTCAGACCGTTCATATACAAAAGATATGTTGATCACATTTTGCTATCATACCTACTGAAAAAAAAAAAATGAATTTGTTCAACCATCTCACAACATAGAGGACTCGTTAAAGTTTATACATGAAATTGAAAATAATAACACTATACATTTTTCAGATATTTCCATTAAAAAAAAATACATAGAGGTAAAATTATTACAGATTAGTTTAGGAAACAAAAATGTTCTGGTCAATATCTTAACTAACATACGCATAGTTAATTTAGTCAAAAGATTGACTTAGCAAAAGAACCTCATTGATAGAGCTATAAATCTCAGTGATTTCAATTTCAGAAAAACATTTTGAATTTAATTAATAAAACTTTGAAATCGAATAATTATCCGTTATTGGTAATAAATAGTATTATAAGAGAACGCATTCATAAAATTTACATAATAGCATGAGTAAGGAGAATAAAGAAGAAAAGTGATTAGAGGAACATAGCAAATTTGATATTACAGTATCTTTCCCATATATACCAGGTTTATCTGAAAAACTCAGAGCATTGTTCAGACAACATAAAATTATGTCATATTTTCAAAATAATCATAAATTCGGAATTGCTATTCAGAATATAAAAATATTCCGAATATAAACAAAAAAAAATGAAGGTGACAGATTAGTTTAGGAAACAAACATGGTCTGGCCCATGAACTATTAGCAAAAATTAGCCGTTTGTTCCCTGAACATTAAAAATAAAATTTGGATATAAAAAGAACATAATTTAGTACATTGATGTGACGAATGTATATCCGGAAATATCTTGAAAATGTATTGTAAGTAATTGGAAAAATGGTCTCATTCATATTGAATTTACTAAAATTTTCTCACAATAATACGGAATGTAAATCATATGCAACGTTTTCGAATCATATAAGATTTCATTAATTTTTCTTTAAAATCCATAACAAAATGTTGGAAAATAAACCGAGCTTTTTTCTAAATGTCAGATAGCCATATATAAATTTTTTAATGCTCTATAGTTGGTTTCTTTTAATTTGATTTACAAAAATGATGATGCGAAAAATTCGTAATATTCATTAATAGACAAAGTAAAAACAGCGACTGAACCTCATATTTGTGCAGTGTCGCAAGCATTCATGTTTTCGACCAAAATTTATGCGACATATCGTGACCAGATGTTTTTAAGATAAAGATTATATGGACAAATAATAGCTGTAGACTTTTATTTTTATCATATGGTATCGCCGGCAACATAATTGAATAAAAATAAATATTATATGATTTGAGAACGTTGTATATGATTTACAAAAGTTTCTTTATTATAGCGAGAAAATTTTGGTAAATTTAATATAAATGTTACAACAACGTTTAGGCAACATTTTCATGTCTTCTTCGGGTTAAAATTTATCTGAAAGGAATATTATAAAGAAAGAAATAATTTTTTTAAAGTCAAATCTTAAAGCAATCGAAATTTTCTCAAACTTTGTATGTATTTACAATTTACTCACCATAAAATTCGTTGACAACTCAATCCATGTCTGTGCAGGCGTTGTTTTCACATTTTTCAATCGAAAATGTTATTTCTTAATAAAAACATTATTTTCGAACAACATTTTTTAACCAATACTGTCTCATATTGAGGTATGATGAGTTCAATATACGACATGATACTGAAATATTATGAACTAGACAATTGGAAAATGTTTACATACAATTTTACTTATAACTTGGAATATACTGAAGATATTTAAATTCAGAATGAAAATTTCAATTATTATTTAAAATGTTTCAGTATGTGTTATAAATACTTAACATTTCAGTTTGTACATATATGCAATTTCTGTTATATTTTTTAATGAAAATTGATTTTAAGATATTTCTTCTGTATGTGTTTTATCCTTACGTAAATTTTTATATTGCTAAAAGTGAAGTGAAAATAATGATCATGTGTCCATGCATGTTTTGACAATCCCTCTTATGTTCTGTGATTCTACTTTTTAGTCTTCTGCCAATTTCATCGATGTGAATTTTTTTTTTGCATTAAATCAAATAAAGTACATTCAACAAATTCTCTTTCAAATTAGAGTGAATATTCTGAAATGTGTTTTATAAGTTATGCTTTTTTTGAAAATATGACATAATTTTATGTTGTCTAAGCAATACTCTGAGTATTTCAGATAAACCTTGTACATTTGGGAAAGGTACCGCAATGTCAAATTTGCTATGTTCCTTTAATTATTTTTACTCGTGCTATTGTAAATTTCATGAATATGTTCTTTCATAATGATATTTATCAACGATAACTAATAATTATTCAATTTTAAAGTTTCTTTAATTAAATTTAAATGGTTTTTTCCTAAATTAAAATCACTGATATTATTTTTATTAATTTATTAATTAATAATGTGAATTATAGTTAAGGTATAAGCCAGACCATGTTTGTTTCATGAACTAATTTTTTTTTTTTTTTTATTGGAACTGTCTTAAGACTTTATATTTTTGGTTGATGATTCATCAATTTAGTTGAAAAATCTTCTTTTATGTTGTTGTTCAGAATTTAAACATTTATTAACAATTTTTTTAAATTATTTATCTTAACTGAAATTATCCCATGTTTGGTTGGTCATTTATCTTCTTCCGTTGAAAATTCAACTATTTGGTTAAAAATTTCTGCATTTTCTTGTAACTTTGTTTTTCGTGGTAAAAAATTAATCTTCTGGTAACTAATTCACCCTTTTGGTTGAATATTCATTTTATTTAATTAAAAGTCAGTTTTTTTATTGAAAATTAATTTTTTTTAAATCGAAATTCTGTTAAAACTTTGTCTTTTGTGGTAGAATATTGATCTTTTTGTTGACTAAGTCACCTTTTCGGTTGAAAATTCAATAATTATTTTGAAAATTTCATTAAAAATACAAATATTTGTTTCCGAATTCTATTTATTTTCTATTAATTTTCTGAATTAAAAAATATAACAACATTTTTTGAAACTTAAACTATTGTATTTTTGGTTGAAAATTGATCTTTTTTGTTGAAAATTCATTTTTTAAAATTGCAAGTTAGTTTTCTTATTGAAAATTAATTTTTTTAACTGAAATTTTGTTTAAACTTTGTCTTTTGCGGTAGAATATTAATCTTCTTGGTGACTAGTTAGTTCACCTTTTTCGTTGAAAATTAAACAATTATTTTGAAAATTTCATTAAAAATAAAAATATTTGTCTGAAAATTCTATTAATTTTCTATTAATTTTCTGAATTAAAAATATAACCAAATTTGTTGAAAAATATACTATTGTATTTTTGGTTGAAAATTTATCTTTTTCAGTTGAACATTAATTTATTTTGTTGAAAATTTGTTTTATTTTGGTAAAAAATTATTCTTTTTGGGTGAAAATTCATTTCATTGGTTGAAAATTCTATTAATTTTCTGAATTAAAATTTTAACCTAATTTGTTGAAAATTAAACCATTTTATTTTTTGTTGAAAATTTATCTTTTTCAGTTGAAAATTCATTTATTTTGTTGATAATTTGTCTTCTTTTGGTGCAAGATTAATCTTTTTAGTTAAAAATTAATTAAGTTGGCTGAAAATTAGTTCTTTCTTTGAAAATTAATTTTCTGGATTAAAAATTTACCCAAATTTGTTGAAAATTAACTGTGTTATTTTTGGTTGAAAATTTATATTTTTCAGTTGTAAATTTATTTATTTTGTTGAAAATTATTCTTCTTTTGGTACAAGATTAATATTTTTGGTTGAAAATTAATTTCTTTGGCTGAAAATTCTACTAATTTTCTGAATAAAAAATTTAACCAAATTTGTTGAAAATTAACTGTGTTTTTTTTTGTTAAAAAATATAAATTTTTTAGTTGTATATTTATTTATTTTTCAGAAAATTATTCTTCTTTTGGTACAAGATTAATAGTTTTGGTTGAAAATTAATTTTTTTCAGCTGAAAATTCTACTAATTTTCTGAATTAAAAATTTAACCAAATTTGTTGAAAATTAACTGTGTTATTTTTGGTTGAAAATCTATATTTTTCAGTTGTAAATTCATTTATTTTGTTGAAAATTATTGTTTTTGTGGTACAAGATTAATATTTTTGGTTGAAAATTAATTTCTTTGACTGAAAATTCTATTAATTTTCTGAATTAAAAATTAAACCAAATTTGTTGAAAAATGAACTATTTGTTTTCTTGTTGAAAATTTATCTTTTACAGTCAAAAATTTATTCATTTTTTTAAAAATTTGTCTTATTTTGGTACAAAATTAATCTTTTTGGTTGAAAATTAATTTTTGTTGTTGTTGAAATTTCTATTTATTTTCTATTAATGTTTTGAATTAAAAATTTAAACAAACTTGTTGAAATGTAAACTATTTTATTTTTTGTTGAAAATTCATTTGCTTCATTGAAAATTTGTCTTTGTTTGGTAGAAAATCAATCTTTCTGGTTGAAAATTCATCTGTTTTGTTCAAAATTAAACTAATTTTTTGAAAATTTATTTTATTTGATTGAAAACATATTTTTCTAACTTAAAACTAAACTCTTTTATTATTTGTTTAAAATTTATCTATTTCAATTGAAGATTCATCTATATTGTGGAATTTTCTTTTTTTAAATAAATTTTTTGACTAAAAATGTAGCTATTCCATTTTTGTTAGAAAATTTATCTTTTTCAGTTAAAATTCACTTATTTTGTTGAAAAATCGTCTTTTTCAGTCAAAAATTCTATAATTTTGGTAAAAAATGCATTTTTTTGTAAATTCAACTTTTTCTTTAAAAAATTCCTCTTTATGACTTAAAAACTTAACATTTTGAATGAAAATTTCCTGATTATTAATTGAAAAATCTATCTTCGTGGAAATATGAACTATGATACACTTTTTGTTGAAAATTATTTTTTTTTAAACAAACGTTCAAGAGATTGGTTGAAAATTCAACCATTTTGTTGAAAACTACATTTTCTTTGTTTGCAAATTAATTATTTCAACTATAAATGTAATAATAAAATATTACATTATCAAATCTTAAATTATTGTCCATTCTTCGAGATTGCCCAATCAGAATTGAGGAAAAGCGACAACAATGCTTTCAAAATCACTTGAATGTTTAACAAAATAATTAAATATTGAGTTAAAAATTAATTTTCAACCGATAAAAAATTTTAAACCAAGAAGATTACTTTTCTGCCAAAAAGACAAATTTGGAACAAATTACATACATTTTCAGCTAAGTAGTTTGAACAATGGATGTGATGCTATTTTTTCAATTTTAAATATCTAGAGGAATTTGTAAACTAAAAAAGATCAATTATTAATAAAAGTGGTATAGTTCAAGTTTAATTCAAAAGAAAGAATTTTTTTGAATAAATCAGGCAGAATTTCCAAATTGAAAAATTAGATAAGTTGAAAAAATAAGTAACCAAAATTTTATTTCTAAACAAGTGTTGGAAGATATATCTGATCTCGTAATCATTGCTGTTAAGAATCTCATTTGCTTTTTACTAATTGAAATTGTTTTGTATTTCAAATTTGAAAATTAAATCTAGGAATAATACCTTTTGAAAAATAGAACATAGAAACATTTTAAAATCAAATTTTAATTTTTTAATTTTCAATATCGTACCTTAAATTTTCCAATTTTTAGTTAAGGAATTAAAAAAATATTTTTAAAGTGAAAAATATTTAATTGGAACATCTTAAGAATTTTACAATCTTAGATTTTGCAATTTAAATTGAAATGTTTAAATTTTGTAAAGTATAAATCATCAATTATAACATCTGTATCATGATCATGTGCATAATAAATAAATGCATAACCCCGCCATTTTAATATCAATGATAAAAAATTATTGTTTTTCAAAAAATGTCTTGAGCTTCTTCTAAGAGTTCTAAATTCAAATTTATAATTTGTTAAATATTTTGAATCTCAGTGTGTAGAATTATTAAAAATTAAAATAAAAGAATAATGAAACTTTTCATAACGTCCGAAGAAATTAGGCAACACTTTTTAGTACACATACATTTTTACAGGTATATAAAACTACTCTTTCAAAAAAAATTTTTTAATAGATATTTTCTATTTTAATAAAAAGATTTCGCAAACTTTTTAATTTCCCTGGAAGAGATTAAAAAATTTCCGACGCAGTATTTAGAGAAATTATGAAACTCACAACTTTGGGTAAGATTAGGAATTCAAAATTAAGAAATTAAATTAAAATATCACAAATTTGAAAAATTCACTATCTCATATTTTCAGTAGAGATTGGGAATTTCTAAAAAACAAGTCCGTAAATATATTATGTCGTCGTTATCTCGCATGACGAGTAAGAAACATTTCATAGTATACATTCATTTTTTAAAGCTAAAAAAAAAAGTTCATGAATACTTATATTTTCGAAACCTCATATGTTGATCAACGTAAACATAATCAAAAAAATATTTTCTAAATATTTCAGTGACTAAATAATTTATAACTAAATAACTAAGTAAATAAATAAGTAACTAGATAAATTATTGGGCTAAATCTTCATACAGCAAATAAAAAACGATCAGATTCACGTCCTTGGGAGAGATTGGGAATTTCCTTAAACCAAAAGAATGCTTTTTTCAATATCATATTTTGAATCTTTCTCTGTGGAATAATTTTAAAAAGAAATCGGAAAAATGCACAGAGAGATTGAGAAATATTTTTTATTTTGCATAT
>JAABKJ010005091.1:9476-23486 GCA_011634705.1 Andricus grossulariae
AAAACAACAAAATGCAAAAAAGTCATCGCACAATCGATTCACGCTTATCAGTTTCGTTGACAGTTTTTGAAAATTGGTAATTGTCATCTTGTAGAATTTTCTGCACGCTTGAATCGTCAGAATATGAAGAGAAAGAATGAAAGATCGCTTTTGGTACCTCTTTGACTCTCCTTCCATTCATTGCGTGCCTTTACTGTACTAACCGATCGCCAAGAAAACATTCCGAGGAAACGTATTTAGAGGATATTAACGTATTTGCAGGAACTTACGTAAAAAAAAGAAAGAAACACTCACAATATACGTAAAAATAGATTCATGTGAGATGTTTTTTTTTTTGTTGTAAGAGGAAATCGGGTGAAGCTGTGCTAGACGTTGTATGCTTTTGCTCAATCTCGCTTTTTTTTGGACTCACATTTTGGTCTTTGATTTTGGGATTCGTTTTCCGTTGAGAAGGGAATTCTAAGGTGTGCGAATTTTCCAAAAGCTCGACTCGCAAGACATCAAAATTGTAAAAGACAGTGTGTTGATCTTAGCAAGTAAGGACACATATCGTTCTTTTTTAAATTGTGTTATCTTTTTGTACTTTAGATTTAATAGAGTCGTTGTGTCGCAATGAAGTTCGTTTGAACCGTAGCCTAAGTACATGTTGTCGAAAGGGACGAGCGTTCGATCGGAAAGTCTGTCGCGAACGTGTAGTACAGTTTTCGATTTAAAAATCCAAACTCGAACTTGTCTGAACTTATTCTGAACTTTAGGCTACTTTCAAAAAACTTGTTCTTTTCCTAGAATGCTAAGAGTTTAGGAAACTGAGAGCTCTGAAAATTGAGACTTTGTTGGATTTATTTTAAAAATGAGCCTGGTGGGTAAGCGCTGGACAACGCAATGTGAAGCTGTGATAGAGAAAATCAAACCAACAAAAGTCTCAGATTCTCGAGGATCCCTTGCTGTAAAAGAATGTCGAGTATCTTGTAGACGGTGCAATTTTGATCGGAGACCTTAAGCTGTCCAACGCTCCGTCCCTTGATACGCCTAGATTAAGAAAATGTAACTATCTATAAGTTGTACTTTGAAATACCTATCGATCGATGTGATGTGCATCCGTCGAAAACCTTAATCGACACCTCGATCTTCTTTCGAATTTTTAAAGCTTTAAGGCTCACGAAATTGTAAATAACATTAACGCATTCTAGAAAATATGGATATGAAAAAAGAGGGAATAAGCGGCACTAACTTAGAAGATTTCTGACTTCCTGGTGGGGGGATTTGAAATAAGATCGAGAAGTCGATGAGTGAACAGTACCAAAAGAAATTCTTGTTCTGCTATAGTCGCAACCCGAGATCCGCTTCTAGATTAAATGTAAACTTATCGTGATTGCAAAGGGAAAGATATATGCACGTGTACATTTAAATTAGATTAGAGGGTGGGCAAGCCTTTAAAAACTAAAAAAAAGTAACTTTTGTGATCGCCGTGATTTTTGTGTTGTACGTGACTCGAGAGAGTAAAAAAAAAGTTGGTGGCAATCGAATCATGGTGGTGTGCGAGTATCTTTCGTTTTTCAAGATATTAAATTACAAACAAAAAATATATTCAACCTTTTTCACTTTGGTGCTTGTATTTGCAATAGAGTTAAATTGGATGGAAGTTGCGCTGGTACCATCGCGTGTCTTATTATTTTGTTTGCAAATTAGGATTATTCTAATTGCGTTGATAATTTGAACTTTTGAGTAGATACTAAATTGCCATTGGTATGTGTTACAATATTGTATGGGTCCGATTTTAACTGTAGTTATTTGTACGCTATTATTTAATTTCTATATTCGTTTAACTGTTGTCGTTTAATTAATGCGATTAATACTTGTGCGGCTATCGCTTAGAAATCACTTATACAGTTTATTAACATTTGTCTCCGCTACCGGTAAGAGTGGATTTTCCACATAAAAAAATCTATAAAAATCAATAAAAAAAACAGTGAACAGTGCACACATGGCGACTGGTAATTATTCATAATAACGATTCAATACACCACAAAGTAACGATGTACAGAAGCAACCATACGATGCCAAACGATTCATGTTATTATTATTAATCGCTATCATTACTGCTACATATTATTAAAGAAATTATATGTTCTTTTCATATTAAGTTGATTTTGACTCTTCCCTCCTTTTGTTCGCTTATCAAATCCAAATCGATAGCTTTAATTTATGTGATAAGTCAAAGAAAAATAGTTTCAGAAACAAAATAGAAGGTATATCACCGAAGACCAGCCTGAATGAATTCACTTTAATGAAAAGGATCGTTTCAGTTTTTTTAGGGAAGACTGATATTTGAGAATGATTTAAAGGAGTAAATGTTTAGTTTCTTTCAAACTTCGACACTGTGGAAATTATAAATTTTAGAGTAGAGGTATACATTTTTCGAGAAAAACTTGTCTATGTCAATTATTTGTTTTCTACATTTTTTCTGAGAAAAAAAATACTTGTTCTGAGAGGACAGTTTATGGGATATACTATGAGAGTTTTTAAACATATTCTACTATATCAATCTGCACTTGAATATTCTACTAATTCGTCTTTGTTATGCTAGAGCTTAATTTTAAAAACAATAGGAATTTTTCTGCAAAACTGTCCTTTTAAGGAGTTAATAAATATATTAGCAACGATGTTTACTGATACTTTATTTACTTTCCCTCGTCAATTGGTTTTATTTATTTTCTTCGTCGGATATTTTATTCTTGTAGATTATTTTTTACTTGTAGGGTATTTTTTATTTGGTTGCCGAAAATTCAAGACCTATCAGCTTTTACGTTTTCAATAAGAATTTGGCAATTACATTATTTAAAAGAGGAATTTAAATTTTGATTTATTCTGAAATTAATTTCCTCAATTTTAATATTTTAAATTTTTAAAGGTTTGTTTATTTTACAGGTTTTTTTATCTCGATAGAAAATAAAAACAGTAATTTTTTGAAAAAAATGCATCAATATGCAAATATTTTGAAAACATCAAAATACCGAAAAGTGGAACTGTTTGTAAAACGTTTCTGTATCTCACATGTTTTTGGAAACAAATTTGCACTTCTGTTACTTCAAATTTGCCAGTGAATTTAGTAAGAGTGAAATCCCTCACCAGAATCAAAACATGAAAAGTGTACTAATTAGTTAAGAAAAAAGAATTTCCAAAATTTGTTGGCATCCTTTTTTTCACACATGTTTGGACTTTTATCCGATTTTTCAGTGAATTCAGAAAGAGTTTGGAATCCCTCAACATAATCAGAAAATAAATGTGAAATATCTTAATTAGTAAAAAAAAAAGCTTAAGAAATGGGTTACATGATTTTTTTGCAAATTTTTGTAACAATTTGAGCAGTATTCAAATATTTTTTGTACCTCTTGAACCAGTTAGAATTTTGAATTCTTGATATATTTCTAAATCTTTCTATACGTTACTTTTTTATTTCGAAATCTTTTATCTTGAAACCAGGTAGTGAACAAATGTGTAGTCTTATTAATTGCTTTATACATTGAAATTTGTTTATTCTTCAATCCTCATTAAAAAAACGTCCCAGGATTTTGTCTATTCGAAGAGGACGTCTTTTCACGTAGAGTATTTTTTATTTTTGTTGGTCACCGAAAATTCAAAACCTAAAATTAGTTCGCCGCACTTAGGGTTTTAATTTAATTTTTCAAAATAATAAATATTTTTAATCTGAATGTTTGTTGTTCATTTTAGAGGCTTGTTTGCTTTTTCATCGATCTTTTTTTTTATCTCGCATATTTTTTTGAAAAAATTTGAATTTTTTATTTTGCTTCATTTTGCACTACATTTTTGTAACAATTTGAATAAAATTTAAAATATTTTTACTGTACGGCTTGGACTATTGTTGATATTTTTTCAATCTTTCTATTCGTTATTTTTTTAAATCTGAAATATTTTTAAAATGTTGTCTTTTTGATCTATTCTAACTTATCATTGAAAAATCGTTAACTCGCATTTAAAGAGCCAGAAAGAGAAAATATGTTTTTTTTGTTTGAAAAAATGCATTAATATGCAAATATTTTTTAAACTGTGAAAGGCCTGTTTTTGAAAAAAATTGATTTTTATATCCTCAGAGAAACCGCCACTATTTGGTTAATTTTTCACTTTTTAGACTTTTTTCAAAATTTAAGTTGGAAATCTTTAATATTGAAACCGGGTAGGTAACCTGATTAATTTTTTTAAATATTTAAATTTTGTCAGTCCTCAATCCTCATAAAAAAACATCCCAAAGCTTTTTTTGATTCGAAGAGTAAAATACTTGTGGGTTTTTTTTTAATTGTGACGGAAAATTTAAAACCTTCCATTCTTCACCATACTTAGGTTTTTAATTTTACTTTTGAGAATTATTAATATTTTAAATCTCTAATTGTTAAGTGTTTATTTTAGAGACTTGTTAAAAAAAATGTGTGTCTTTTTATTTATTGCAATTATCATCGAAAAATCATTTAAAACGATACCTCGCATTTAAGGAGTCAGAGTACAATAGTAATTTTTTGAGAAAATGCATTAATATGCAAATATTTTGAAAACGGTGCAAAATAACACAAAGTAGAAGAACTTTTTGTAAAACGTTTAAGGAACAACTTTGCTTAAAGTTTGTATCTCTTCTCTTTTTGGAAATATTTTCTCAAATTTGTCTTTTTGTTCTTGAAAGGAGAAAGTATTTAAATTCGGAATCTTTAATATTGAAACCAAATTGTTAACCAATTTAGAACCTGATTAATTTTTTTAAAGATTGTCATGTTTCCATTCCTCAACCCTTATAAAAAACCCATTATCACAGGGTTTTTTTCAATTCGAATTCAGCGACGAAATGCTAATTCCAAGCAGAATATGAGGTCCTTTTTCAACCCGTCTAAAGATCAAGCTTGGTTTTCGTACATTCGTTTGTGGAGGGTAAAACAAAAAAGAAAGGGTAAACAAGTGAAATTGAAAGGGGTACGTTGCAGGACGAGGGTAGCTCAATTTGAAAGGGTGGATAGAAATAATGGAAAATAGTGGTAGAAACGAATCGTTCGGCTTTAAGCCGATATGTCCATATCTCCATTGGTGAATTCTGATGGAAGGTCTCCTTTAAATCAAGTCTGGAGTCTGGACAAGGGAGCAGAATTTACAAGGGTATATCAGCTTTAAAAATGCTCTGCCTCTGGCTGATGAGAGTCGGGAGAGGGATCCAAAGGGATTCTCAAGAGCGAGTTTTAGGGTCGCTTGAGCTCCAGGGGCTCTACATGCAGATTGTAGAATGTAGAATGTGTAACTATGCGAAAGTGAGAAGGGTTAATTCTAGAGAGATTACACTTTTGCAGCAATAAAATTAAAAGACGGTTGAAGGCTGAAACGATTTTTTCCAATTCCGGCTTCAAAGTCCTCTGAGAAAAAAAAATTATGTAATTGAAGTCCACTACGTTAACAAACATTGTTTTAGATGGTCTTAGCTATATTATTATGTCATAATTACTTTTTTAATGAAGTTAAATATATTTATTATATATAAAAAAATGCTAACTGTTCTCTAAATGCTAGTCAGACTATACGTACTCTGAAAGCTACAGGAAAATTGGTTAAAAATTCTAATTTCAATTTAAACATCGGGTTATCAGGTTTTTCTTTTTAAATAATTACTTCTACTTGATGTCGAACAATAACAGAAAAAAGTCAACTCAATATCTTTATCGGACAACTGCGTTTTTCTAACCCACGCTCTCTGAAAGCCACAGAATCTTTTTTGAAAAAATTCTAATTTTCATTTAAACATCCGCTTATCAAGTTTTGTTTGAATAATTACTTGTACTTGATGTCGGACAATACCAGAAAAAGTTTCAACTCAATATTTTTATATGAGAACTACGCTTTGCTCACCAACGCACTCTGAAAGCTGTAGAAAAATTTTGAAAAAATTCTAATTTTCATTTAAACGACCGGTTATCAAGTTTTCTTAAAATATCTACTTGTACTTCTTGTCGGACAATACCAGAAAAAGTTTCAACTCAATATTCTTATCGGACAACTGCGCTTTGTTCATCCGCGCACTCTGAAAGCTGTAGAAAAATTTTCAAAAAATTCGAAATCTAATATAAACATCCGGTTCTCGAATTTTATTTCACCAATTACTTGTACTTGGTGTCGGACAATACAAAAAAAAAATGTTCCAATTTAATATCCTTATCGGAAGCTGAGTTTTGTCCGCCCACAAACTAAGGCACATTAAAAAAATTCTTTAGTGACATTTATTGATTCTTAAAAAATAGATAAGAGCTCAACATCAAAGTCAAACCACGTATCAAAAAACTACATAAAAAGCTTTTGAATTCAAAATTTTAATCATGCGACCGGGATTGTAGTATTTTCTGAAAGCGAAGAAAAGTTCAATAATTCGTAACTTTGCTGACTTTTGACCTTTTTAAAAAAATAAGAGTTTGTCTGTGTGTTTTCAGTTTGTTGAACTTGTCCGATAAAGATATTACTTCTACTTAATGTCGAACAATAACAGAAAGAAGTCAACTTAATATCCTTATCGGACAACTGCGTTTTTCTAACCCACGCACTCTGAAAGCCACACACACGGAAACGCCTATCCCGAAAGAGAAACGGCTTAATGGTATAATAATAAAAAAAAGTACAAGTAATTATTTAAAGAATACTTAATAAAAGGATATTTAAATGAAAATGAGAATTATTCACAAATGTTCCTGTAGCTTTCCAGGTCAAGAAGTCAAGTTTTTCCAGGTGTCCTTTTTTTACATCAAATAATGAAATAACCGTTTATTATAGATGTAAAAAATGAGCTATTTCATTTTTCATGAGCCAACAATTTTTGAAGAATGCAGAACCATACATAAACAAATTCTTAATTTTTTGCGAACATAACTCGTATTTGAAATCCTTGCAATCTTTGAAATCTTTGTGAATTCATTGAAATCTCTTGAAGTATTTAAAATCGTTGTGAAATTCTTAAATTTCTGTGAAATTGTTTACCTTTTTAAATTTTTGTAAAATATTTGAAATCTTTGAAATATTTGTGAAAGCTTTCTTTAATCTTTGTTTGTGAAATCTTTTGTATTCATTTGAAATAATTGAAATCTTTTTAAATCTTCTCAAATTTGTTAAAACCTTTTGAAATAGTTTAACATCTTTGAAATATTTGTGAAATCTTTCGTGTTCGATTAAAATCATTGAAATATTTGAAATTGTATTCTTTTGAAATCTTTATGATATTTTTATTAAATATTTGAAATCTTTTGTATTCATTTTAAATCATTAAAATATTTTTAATCTGTGTAGAATCTTTCGAAATATTAGAAATCTGGTGTACACGTCTTTTTCAAATCTTTGAAATCCTTGCAATCTTTATGAAACGTTCGAAATCTTTGGGAAATTTTTGTGAAATCTTTGTCAATTAAAAAAAAATATTTGTGACATTTTTCTTAAATCTTTTTTTGTGAAATATTTTTTATTCATTGAAATCATTGAATTATTTGAAATCTTTACAAATATTCTAAAATGTTTTGAAACCTTTTAAAATCGTTTGAAATCTTCGAAATGTTTTAAAATCTTTGAAATCTGGTGTAATGTACCCTTTTTCGAATATTTAAAATCCTTTAAATATTTTTAAAGTTTTAAAAGTTTCTGAAATTGTTGTGAAATATTTGAAATCTGATGTACACGCCTTTTTTAAATCTTTGTAAAATGTTCAAAATCCTTTTATATATTTTTAAATCTTTGAAACCTTTTGAAATCTTTAGCACTGTTTTCTAATTCTGAAACTGAATTAATTGGTAAAGTCTACAAAAACTGCCTAGAAATCTATTTATTCTGTAATGCGTAAAAGATAAATTACATCTTGATAAATAAAAAACTGTTTTAAAAGGAAAGAAAAATAAAAATTCAAGGTTCTCGTGAAAAATTCAAGGAGATTTCCAGATTTTTAAGGTTTTCAAGGTCGCTAGACACCCTGCAAGTAATTAGTGAAAGAAAATATAAGAACCGGTCGTTTAAATGAAAATTAGAATTTTCTGAAAATTTTCGTATAGCTTTTAAAGTGCGTGGGTGGACAACACGCAGTTGCCCGATATGGATATTGAATTGAAAGCAAACAATAAAAAAATGTATTGGATTAATTTAAAAAAAATTGTATTTTCGTTTATAGACGTTGCGGACTTCTGTTACATAAAATATTGATATTAAAAAAATTATTTACTTAAATATTCTGTAATTTGTTTTAAATGATAATCGGGAATTATGAATAATACATGTATATACTTTTTATTCAGTTTGATACATTTTGTATTGGCAAATACGTCTTTTTTACATGCTTCTATTCAAATACGAATTTATGGGGTGCAACAATTATTTACAATACTTCAAAGAACGTATCCATGATTAAACTTTTTAAAATCAAAGAAAACTTTAAATGGAAGCTATAACATTTTGGCATATGATCCTGTTTTATTTGATAAATTATGAGGGTTAAACTTATTTAAATATTTCTTATAATTTACAAAAATAAGAGAGATTTTACTTTTGTACTTTAAAATAGGGCAATTATTCAACTTTGTTGAATTTTCAGAGTTAATGGATAAATATTGTGACTAGAGGCAAGGAAATAATCTAAGAATGAATATAATAAAAGTTGTAAAAAGATATTCTAACCTTCTCTCTAAAATATATAAAACACTGAATTTTAAAGTTTAAAAATTAAAGACTTAAATGGCAATTAATTTTTTTCAAAGTTTACCCCAACCAAAGAAAATAATTGTTCGTTCAGCTCACCAACACATTTCTAGTCTTAGAAACCATTCTCTCCATTCTTTTTATATTTTTCAGATTAGAAAAATAATCGTGAGCATTTCGATTTAAGTACAATTCCAGCACCTTCAATAATAATACCTTATCCGGTAATTCGCAGATTACGTATTTCTGAAAAGCTCCTTTTTATTTTGCATTTTGCCTTTGCTGAATTTGCATAGTCAGTTTCGCAATCTCTTCTCCCAAAGTGTCGATATTATCCTTGAAAAATGAAAAGGGCAATTATAAAATTGAATATTTTATTTTAAATTCTAGTTTCATTAAGTGAAGTTTAATTTTTTCTTACTTTGAGAGTGATATTTTTCAATAAAGTGTCTTCCAATACTGATTGCAATTTTTGATTTATCTCGAGGGAAAGTTCGAGTGTCATATGGTCATCCGAAACTTTGTGATTGTAGACTGAAGCCATTATTCCTCCGTACCTCGCCAATTCAGCCTGTTCAAGAAGTTTTGATTAGGTTTCTAACTGTAAATTCAAAACTTGATTCTTTTTTATAAATTAATTTTTTTAAACTGAACATCTAGAATATTTTAGCTCCCGGACATTCAAATAAATTTCATAAAAGAAAAATAAATGTTAGGAAATTAAATTCAGAAAAAATGCCGCTTTCATTCCATTCAAATTTAACTACGAAATGCTTAGAAATTAAGAAGAAACAAGAATCTAAGGATCAAATTGTGCCAAAATTCAGGTCTTCAGTAAAAAGAGTTTTTTATGATTTTAAGAATTGAGATTATTTATTATCAGCCATGTCTTACGAAAAAAAAAATCTACTTTTCGGGTTGAAAACTCAACTATTTTGTAGAAAATTTAGGATTTTGTTTAAAATTCTGCTTGGTTTAAAGTTGAATTACTTTGTTAAAAATTACCTTATTTAAGATTCACCTCTTTGGTTCAGAATATAACTATTTGGTTCAAAATTAAAGTATTTTGTTCCAAATTCGTCGGTTTTGGTAGAAGCTTAGTAGAAAATTTATATTTTTGGTGAAAAATTGACTATTTGGTTGAAAATGCATAGTTTTTTGGTTGAAAATTCAACTACTTGGTTGTAAATTATCTGTTTTGTTTAAAATTCTACTTCTCGGGTTGAAAATTCAACTATTTTGTAGAAAATTTAGGCATTTCGTTGAAAATTCGTCTTTTTGGTAGAAAATTGATCTTTTTGGTAGAAAATCTAACTGATTAGTTAAAAATTAATATTTTTTTTTGTTGAAAATTCGACTACTTGGTTTAAACTTGAACTACTTTGTTAAAAATTCATTTTTTTGAGATTCACCTCTTTGGATAAAAATTGAACTATTTGGTTCAAAATTCAGGCATTTTGTTCAAAATTTGTCTCTATTTTAGAAACTTGGTGGAAATTTAATATTTTTGTTGAAAAAATGAACTATTCGGTTAAAAAATCACAATTAATTGTTGAAAATTCAACTATTTGCTTGAAAATGAAGTTGTTTTTGGTTTAGTTTATTTTTTTTTGTTGGAAAATGCGACTATTTGGCTGAAAATTTATCTTTATAGGTGTATAATTCAACTATTTGGTTAAAAATATTTATTTAGATGAAAATTAAATTATTTTGTCGAAAATTATACTATTTTGTTAGATTATTCATTTTTGTTGTTGAAAAGTTATATTTATTGGCTCTAAATTCATTTTTATTGGTTGAAAATGAACTTTTTTGTTAAAAATTCAACTGTCTTCTAAAAAGTTCGTCTTTTTTGCTTTAAAACTTAAGTATTTGGTTGAAAATTCATCTCTTTTGGTAGAAAATATTTTTTGGTTGAAAATTCAACTACATATATATTTTGTTGAGAATGAAACATATTTCGACTTGAAATCTTAGGAATTTAAAATATTTCATATTGAATTAAATATGGTATGTACATAATTTTTTCAAAGCTTTGTGTGGTGATCGGTAACGAATTTTTGAAAAATGAATAAATTTTAATAAATCACGGCTATTTTTTCGGGTAAGACATTCCATACAACTGATATTTTCAATTTTTAAAATAAGTAAATAACGCTAAAATATGATTATTTGTTTACAAATATTTTCTATGCAAAAAATGTTTTTTTAAATTGCAAAAAAATTGTTAAAATAAATGTTTTTTGTAAGTTTACACAATTTTTCATTAAAATTAATGTTTTTTGTTTGAAATGACATCATCAGTAGTATTATTTTGATTCTTAAAATCATAGAGAAACTTTTTTTTCAGAGATCTGATTTTCGGCACAACTGCCTTAAGGGTGTTTTGTCTAAATTTGATCGTTAGATTCTTGTTTCTTTTTTTTTTTAATTTTCGAGAATTACGTATTTCAAACGAAAATTCTAGAAATGGTTTAAAATATTTTCACACATCTGATACTTATAAAAAATAGTAACTTACTGCATTTCGTTTGCTCTTGATATGCTTGCGTGGAAAGAGTAAAATTTGTATGTTATTACAAAAAATAATACCAATAAATGTTTATTTTATAAACATTTTATAATCTATCGGGATTTGTTACCTTCTATACCTTTGTTTAGTTTCTAGTTTCTAGAATTAGAGTAATTATCTGAAAAAATGTAATACCTTATTTTTGTCTCTTTCATTGTTGCTCATGGCATCGAAATTTTCGACTAGGATATAGTTCTGAATGATTTTAGTTTTCTTCTGTAATTCTTCGACCAGCGATCGCACATGTTCTTCCATGAAATCTATCTTCTCTGCTTTTTTCACGTTGATCTTCTGCATCTTGATTATTTTATCTATTAAGGATTGCCTATCTACAGAATTAATTGAATGCTCGACACTGTTGCTGTGGTCTGACAAGGCACCGTTTACTGTTTCACCTGTTAAAAAAGTAGATTAATAATAACGGAATAAAAAAATTTCAAATTTATTGAATTATTTTAACCAAAAAGATTACTTTTCTACGATAAAAGATGAATTTTCAATTCAAAGGGGCGAATTTTTAACAAAATAGTTCAATTTTCGACCAAAGAATATGACTTTTAAATAAAATAGTTGAATTTTTAACCAAAATTTTAAATTTTCAATCTATGAAGATGAATTTTCAACCAAATAGTCGAATTTGCAAACAAAAAAGATTTTAAAAAAAAATTCAACAACAGTTGAATTTTCAAACTACAAAGATGAATTCTCAAACAAAAAGACAAATTTAGAATCAAGAAGATTAACTTTTAACCAAAAAAATAAGAATTTTGAAGAAAATACGTGAATGTTCAAAGAAATAGTTGAATTTTCAACTAAAACACATACATTTTTAACCAAAGATTTTAAAGTTAAATTTTCGGTAGAAAAAAAATAATTTTCAACAAAAAAACAAACAAATTGTCAATTTTTCAACCAAGGAGATGAATTCTCAACTCAAATTATCAATCTTTAACCTAAAGAATTACTTTTTAACAAAGTTCAACCTCTAATCCAGAAGTTCAACCAAAGAGATGAATTTTTAACTGCAAAAAATTTCCAAACAAACAGACGTATTTTCAACAAATTAAAATTTTCAGTCAAGAAAGAAAAAAAAGTTCATCCAAATTGTTGAAATTTCAAGCCAAAAGACGAATTTTCTGTAAAACAGTTGAATTTTTAAATCTTAAATATGCAATTTCAACAAAAGCTCTTCAACCAAACAGTAGCGTTTTTAACCAAAAAAGAGGAAATTTCAATTAAAAAGATTAGTTTTCTACAACAACAAAAAAAACTGGTTTGCAACAAATTAGTTGAATTTTTAACCAAATAGTTGAATTTTCAACCTGCAAAGATAAATTCTCAACAAAAATATTAATTTTCAACTAAGAAGATTCATTTTTAACTATAAAGACGAATTTTCAACAAAAATAGGGGAAACCACCCCACAGTAGATAATGATCTTATAGTAAATAAAAATTAATAAAAAATATAATATATGTAAAATACTCATTTAATGTAATCAATTGTTAAAAGACGATAAGGGTAAACATATTAAAATTAGAATTAATTATTTTACTTATATTTGTGCTTGTAATTAATGATTATCTACTGTAAGATCATTATCTATTGTAGGGTGGTCTCCCCTATATGATTTTTCAAAGAAATAGTTGAATTGTCAAATTTTCTACCAATAAGATGAATTTTCAAGCAAACAGTTGAATTTTAAACCAAAACAAAAAGTGGTTCAACGTTCAATCAAGTAACTTAATTTAAAAAAAAAATAATAATTTTCAACAAATAATGTGATACTAGATATTTTAAGCAAAAAAGATTTTAATTTTAAATAAAAGACAGTTGAATTCAACCAGCAAAGACAAATTTTCAAATAAAAAAGTCGAATCCTCAACTGAAGAGGAATGATTTTCAACTAGTACCAGTTTTTACTTGAAAGTTGAATTTTTTTTATCAAGAAAGGTGAAATTTCTACCAAAAGAAATAAATTTTCTAACCAAAAAGATGAATTTTCAAAAAATAGTTGGATTTTCAACAAAAAAATTAATTTTGTATAAAAAATAGTTGTATTCTTAACAAAATAATTCAATTTTGAAGCAAATAAATTAATTTTCAACAAAATAGTTGAATTTTCACCTAAAACAGATAAATTTTCAACTCAAAATAGAATAATTAAATTTCCAGCGAAAAATAAATTTTCAACTAAATAAAATTAATTTTCAACAAAATAGTTACATTTTCAACCGAACAGATGAATTACCAACCAAGAAGATGAAGTTTTTATCAAAAAAGAGAAATTTGTTACCAAAAATAGAATAGTTAAAGTTTCAGTAAAAACAAATTAATTTTCAACCAAAAAAAAAAGAATATTTAAAGAAAAAGTTATATTTTTAACCACAAAGATTAATTGTCTACCGAAAAAGACTAATTTTTAACAAATACATTAATTTTTTGCCAAATATTTGGATTTTAAATGATTTTTCAACCAAAAAGATGAATTAGTCACCAAGGAGATTAATGTTCTACCCAAAAAGGTGAATTATCAATTAATAATGTGATAGCAGATATTTCAAGCACAAAACATTTTAATTTTAAATGAAAAACAGTTTAATTCAACCAGAAAAAAAACAAATTTTCCAACAAAATAGTTGAATCTTGAACCAAAAAAGATTAATTTCCAACAAAAAATGACAAATTTTCAAAAAAAAAGATGAATTTTCTACAAAACAGTTGAATTT
>JAABKJ010005092.1:0-23483 GCA_011634705.1 Andricus grossulariae
TGTTAGTGAACCAAGAAATGACTGAGAAGTTTTTTCCTCGACTGAAACGACTACCCTGTTTATAGAAAACTTCAAAAGATTAAAAAATTTTAAATTATTTCGTAAGTTTTCAAGAGTTAAAAATATTTCGAAGATTTCAAGGAATTTTACCATATTTTAGGGCTTAAAAGCATTTCAAAAGAAAATAAATGATTCTATAAGATTCTATAAGATTTACAGACATTGGAGAGTTAAAAATTTTAAGGGATTTCAAAAATTTACGGGGTTCTATTCGATTTTTGTGGAATTTCTATGGATTTCACAACATTTAATGGATGTTATAAATTTCACGGCATTTCAATGGGTTTTAAAGTATTAAAGGTATATTTAAAAAAAATTCCAGCAATATAACTAGATTAAAAAAATTTTAAGGGGTTTCAAAGAATTTCGTAGGATTTCAGCAAATTTCAAAGGGTTTTAAAAAGTTATCCAGGATATCATAAATGTTTAAAATATTTCAAGGGATTCGAATAGATTTCTAGCGAACTTTAGGGAATAAATGAAATGAAATTTCAAGGGTCTTCTAATGATTCAATTTGTTATATTTTTGTGCTTTAACGAACAAATTAGAACAAACGCAATACGTATATAAGAATACATAAAATAATAAAAAATCTGTAGTAACTTCAATTTTCTTCTTTCTATCATAAGATCCTATGGATTTGCAAATTATATTTACAGAAATGAAACTTATTGTTATTAAACCCATTCATTTCTCAAGTTATAAGGCATACAAAAAATGAACAATCCATACAATTATATATTGATAATTTTACATTCTATTCAGGTAGTTTGAATTTCTAAAAGATTTTATTGTGTAAATTCTAATCTTAATTGATAGAAGTACCATTTTGATATTCCGTTATCATTTGATTAAATTTTATATGAAACTTTTTGATTCAATTTCTTATACTAAGCTTTCTACAGTATTAAATTTCCAAATTCGAAAACTTTTCCGTGTTTTTTCAAAGGTAATTTTTTTAAATTTCTAAAGCTTACTTTGACAGTTCTATTCCATAAAAATGAGAGATTTTTAGTTTTAAATTAGATTTTATAAATTAATAAATTTCCTACAAACACGATCAATTTAATTTTAAAGCGGCTTTAAATCCCAAAAATGTCTACATACCTACTTTTAATTATTCAAAAATAAATTAGCTTCCAATGTTATGGACATCCATATCTTATTCTTTAAATAAATGAAAAGGGGCTGGTCTTACGGAAAATTCAGTAACGGCAGACATTACGTTAAAATTTTTGTTAATATAAAGGTTTTTTCAATTTTAATTCATTTCTAGGTTTTAATTTTTTTTTTAATGTAACTTCTCGAAAAGTCGCAGAATCTTTTCTGTTTAAATTATTATTAATTCGGAAAGATTACTAATTTGAACTACTATTTTCAAAACAGAAAACTTTGAAATTTGTTATACTAATAAAAGATGAATGCTTTTATTCAGAATTTATTATTCTTAAAGCAGTTCACATTTAAATATTGTTAAATTTTGAACTTATTTATTTTTAAATTGTTCAGTTTCAAGCTCTTATAATTTTTAACGCTTCCAATTTGATAATTTATACTTTTGAATGTGATTAATTATACTTTGAAACAGTAGGATTGAAATATGAATTTGTTTATTTTTTATTAGTCAAATTTGAAATTATTTGACTTCGAAAGTTTTCGACTTTAAAATGTTCAACCAAAAACTGTTACAAACTAAAATGGTACAATTTTGAAAGAGTTTTCTTCAGAAAGTCGAAAATATCGTACAATCAGAAACTTAGGAATCAAGAATGGAGAAATTAAAAATATTTTTAATTAATCTTTCTACATATTAATCTCTGGAACTATTTTCCGGTATATATTTCTGTACTTGTGATGGTAGAAATGTTCTTTTAGCCAATCAACGAAAAAGTTTGAAAATACTGTTAAAGGAAAACTGAAGAAATAATTACATTAGCAGTTAATTACGTGAAAATAGATGCATAAGTGGCATTTTTTCAAAATAGTGCCAAAATAGTGTTATCGCTAAAAAAAAGTGTCAAATAGTGTCAATAGTGGCGTGAATGTGAGCCCTGAAATCTCGTGTGAATGATAATAAAAAATCGGAAAGTTTAAATTCAAGGCTTCTAATGTTAAAGAATTTCAAAATGATGGGTTTAGAATTAAGCAACTTCAAATTTAAGGATTTAAATTGAAAATACTCAAAATTAGTAGCCATAAAATGATAAAACTATTTTTTAAATTCTAACTTTGGAAGGTATCCGCATTTAAAAAGATTGAAGATTTTAATCCATACAAAAGTTCTCAAATTGAGAAGGCAATTTACTTGGAGAGTTTTAGAAAGTTTGAATTAAATAACTTATTCTTAAAGGTCTTTGTATTATTTAATTCTCTTCAAAATTATAATCCTAAATGTTCACTTTCTTGAACTTTTTAATTTTTCTGTTGATTATAAATAATTGTTTTATAGATGAAAAATCTCTAACAATTCCACGAGGAGAAATCCAAATTAAAATCAAATTCAATCTTTCAATTGTTTAGTGAACAGAAAGAAAAATAAATTTCAAGCTATTAAAAGATAAATCAATGTTAAATAAATGAAAGCATAATTTTGTAAAATACTTCATATAATTATTAATTAATATCATTATTTGGAAATATACCTCTTCAAGTTTTATCCTAGGTGCCGAAATTTGTTCCGGAAAGTGCCAAGGCTTAAGATTTGGATTATTCAGCAATTTCCAAGATGGATAATTTACTGAAGCTTTGTGCAATTTCTTCACCATCTGTGGAAAGCAAATTATTTTACAATATGATTTTAAATTCGACATAAAAAAATTTCGAATTTTTTGTTTATTTGAGTTTCATTTTGGGTTTGTTGCCAAAAAGTTGTAAGATTTAAGTCCCGGCCGTTTTACCCATGTCCATAATTTAACAGATTTTTTTAATAATACTTGGAAGTAGTTTCTAGAAAAGTTTCCAAATTTTATTGACTTTTTTAGAAATTGAGAAATTAATGACAAAAGAATTTTGTGAATAATTTATGCTTATACGAATTATTTGTATCAAGTTGAGGAATCTAAAAATTATTATTTCATTTTCAAGGTTTTGTCTTTATAAGGTAGGATTTATAGTTGAATTATAATTGAATTTAGTATAATTATTTATTAAAACATCATTTATTCGAATTTATTTTAGTTTAAAATCATTGATCATCACTTTCTAAAGCATCACTTTCTAAAGGATTCTTAAAATCTTTCAATACGTTTTTAGAAAATAAAACAGTTTTAGATTTACACAAATCTGCTTGTATTGACAGAAAACGCAGATAAATATAATTTCCGTTCTAAAATGTATCTGCACTACAAATATGTGTCTTGATATCTGAAATTTGTATTTTCATTCTATCTTAAATGTGAAATAACACAAAAAAACTCCAGTTGTTTTTCCAAAGTAACATTTTTTTAAATAATCACAGTTCAAATTTCACACCTTTTTGGAAACGATCCGTTAATCTTGTGTCAATTATTCTTACCTTCGGTGCGAAGATCTGTGTAACTTTATTTACTAACCACACAGGTAATTTTCCATGTGGATCTGTGTGTGAGACGTAACCCAATTCGGATCCATCGCCATTTCGAGACGGTCTAACTACATACCCTTTAAAAATAAAAAGTTATTTTTTAATTATGTAGAATTCGATTTGAGGGGAAAATTATATTTCATTCACAATAAAAATTTCGAATTACCATTTCTTTGTTACAAGTTTTTAAACACCTAAATTCGAGCTTAAACACGATTTTAGGAATGTTATATCATTTTTATTAAGGTTATATAAATATAATTTTCCTAAGATTCTCGAGAAAATTCAAAATGATTTTTAAAGATTTCAGATATTTCGAAAAAGAATCTAGAAAATTGTTAACAAAATTTTTCTATTTTGCAGCATTTTACCAAAATTTACGAAAAATTCGAGTCAACTTAAAACATATTTAGGACTTTTAGTCTTTTAGAAGTTTGAAAGAAATTAAAAAATATTTTATATATTTTCGGAAACCTTTTCAAGTTTTAAAATATTTGTGTTCTCTTTAAAGCTTCTAAGATTCATGTTTTCCAAAATGTTGAAAAATCTTTCAAAACTTAAAAAATTGCATTCAAATCTTCCAGATTCTTTTCGGCATTTTTAGGGGATGACTTAAAAATCCAGAAAAATAAAATTCCCGAAAAACAAAATATTCGAAATAGAAAATTCCCGAATTTAGAAAATTGCCAAAGTTATGAAATTCTCGAATCTAAACAATTAAAAAATTGTTAAGTAATTATATAATAAATAATAAATAAAGTACGTTTATTTTATGAACATATTTTGTATTTTATTAATTTTTATTTTATTATATAAACAATTTTTTTATTTTTTAGATTTGGGAATTTTCAATTGCGGTAATATTATAAATTACTAGGAATTTTATTATTCTGGAATTTTCTAATTTGGGAATTTGAAATTTTCTGTAATTTTTTATTTTCGGGATTTTTCTACTTCAAATATTTTCTTTTTCAACAATGTTACAGTGTCGAGAATTTTATTTTTCTGAATTTTTTTTGTCATCCTTATGTTAGTCGCTCTAACATATTATAACAAAAAATTGTTCCAAATTGCAAAATTATCTTTAAAATTTATTCATTTTTTTTAATAAACGATTTCCAGTGAAAAATGTTAATATAAACCTGAACTGTACCAAAATTGTAAATCTTCATTGAAATCAATATCTATATTTTCGGTCAAAACCGCTTTAGCTTGACCTACAATTGTACAAAAATGTTAAATCTTCTTTGAAATTTAAGGATTTTTTACTAAAAATACTAATTTCCTATGAAAAAAGCAACAATACCCTAAAATTGTTAATAAGTTGTGAATCTTTTTTGAAATAATTTTTTTTTCAAACTTAAAAATACCAGTTTCCTACGAAAAACACTAACATATTCAAAATTCTTGAAGGATTCCAAATCTTGTTCAAATTATACTGATTATTGTTGGAAAATGCCAATTTTTGGTGTAAAATAACAACATAATCTAAAATTGTTGAAAAGTTATAAATCTTCTTTTAAATCTAATGATTTTTTAATACAAATTTGAATTTACGACAAAAAATACTAACGCAATCCAAAATTGTTCCAGCCTGTAAATTTTATTATTTTAAACAAAAATCATTGGATTTAAATTTAATGGTTTTTGTTTAAACATACTAATTTCCTGTGAAACATACCAAAACATAATCTAAAATTGTTGAAAATTTGTAAATATTCTTTTGAAGGTTTTTACTGATTTTTCTTAGATTCCATTTTCAAATTTTCAAATTTATGATATAAAACAACTTTAAGTAACTAAAAGCCGATCAGGTTTTCGACAAAAATTTATCCGATAGTGAAATCAAATAGGCAATTTCTAGTCTAGATTATTCAAGACATTTAGGATTTCAAAATGTGAGATCAACTTTCAAACATTTCCAATTGCTTCATTTTTAATTAGTTACTAAATACTAGTTTTCAGTGTGTCCTAGTTCAAGTTTTTGAATTCTAAACGCTTCAAATGTGATAAATTTTGAAATGAAAAATAACATTTTAAAACCTAATAAGAAATGGATCTTTTTGTCATAATTTTTGTTTGTAAGTACTATTTAGTATTTTATTATTACCTGTCAGGTAAGACGTCGCTCTCACGTAATGTTTTCTGGGCGGATAATCCTTGTGAAAAACGGTGTGATTTATTATTAATTGTTCCATTCCTGTATCGAGCCATGACCTTTGTAGCACGAAATCCCTATTTTTCAAGGGTGACGGGCAAGCCACTATAAGTTTCAGAAAAACAAATTACTCCTAAATCTTATTTTTCTCTACACGAAAGCTAGATTATAAAACAAAAACATATTAATAATGTTACAAAATTTCTCAATAAGAAATCACTTACTGGAATAATAACCAATATCGTTATTGGGATTAAAAAATCCTATTTCTTTTGATTCAATTACGTGAGTATCCCAAACTTTTCTATATTCGGGATCGTGGAGAACATCAAAAAGTGTTTCAGGCAACACATCAGGAAATCTCGTTCTAATCTATAACACATAGCATGCAGCGGGCCATTTTCAATTCAAGTTTTCAATTTTTAAGGAGAGAAAAAAGACGTGCTCAAACATCGAATTCTCACAAAAAAAAAAAGAAAAAAGTACGTTCGATATTTGATGGAGCTCTAGAGATGTCAATAAACAAAAATGTTGAAAAAGTTAATATTTTTCGAGATACAGATCTTCAAAACTCGACTGCTGTCAAAACCGTGTAAGTACATGGATTTAAAAAAAATTAGATCCGAATTAAGATAAAACATATGCCTGAAACATTATAAACGCATTACGAGACAAATAGAAGGCTGAAAAGTGAAAAATTAAATTGAGAAAATTGTTTCTTCAAACAAAAATGGATTTTACAATACTACAGTCTTATTTTTATACAAAATATTTAGTTTATTTGTATTTTGTAACTATTAAGTACAACAACAGAATGTAATTAAATACAAAGATTTAAAATTTTCGTATGATTGATCACAGTTTATCGAAATAAAAATCCACTTATGGTTCGAATTTGGATATATCCTTTCAACAGAATGTCCCGTTACAGAATTTTTAAACCTATAAGACGTGTTTTTAAAAAATGGAACTTCCATGATTATGCTGTGACTTCCTTCATTTGATAATATATGAGTGAAAATTTCAAAAAAAATGACAATATAATGTCCCGCGAATATTATACGATTGCGTTTGAAAAAATAATTTCCCCAATAACAAGGTGTGATTAGGCGCGTTTTCTCCAACAATTTCCTATCTGCCAATTATTTTTTATTTAATCCGTATCAAAATAAAATCAATTATATGTCCCTTTTTCAGATATATGGCGTTATATCTCTCAAAAGAAAGCTTAAGATATAGTTGTTAAATACACGTATTTTTCAGAATTAATTGCAGAATTACTAAATAAAGCTTTTTTCACGTTTTCAATTATAGTTTCAGAGTTATAATCACTTTTTAATTGTCCCTGAATTTTTATGTCATCCGACAACAAAACGGTTTTTCATTAATTTTATGGCTTAAAAGTTTAATTTCTACATTTAATTTGATTAATAATGAAATATTGTTGAATATACAAGACGTAAAAATTTAATCATATTCAAAGTGTCTTTATTTGACCAAAATAACCGATTTAGAAGCTCGAAAAATATCTTATAACATTCGGTGACATCCGGCCACACAGTTTTATTATTAGAAGAAGCAAAAAATATTATTTTAAATGATAAAATTTTTTTTATCATTTTATATAAACTTAAGGTAACATTTTAAGTTTATCATAATGTTTTGCAACATAAAAATGATTTTCAAACATATAATCTTAATAAATAAACATAAACATATTCGACTAATTAATGTTTTATTAAAACTAATTTCATATAATTAACTTCCAATGTAAAAGTGTGACGAAAATAAGAATTAGAATAAATAAGACACGTGAAATTCCATGAAATCTAATGAAATATAAATGTAAAAATCATGGAAATCCTCGGAAATCTGATAAAATCCGTTTAAATGCTTTTAAAATCCATTGCAATTCCTTGACATTTTTTAAATCCCTTGAAAATTCCTTGGAATCTTTTATAATGCAATATATATATTATATACTCAAATATTTTCAATTCCTTGAAATCCCTTCAAACTAATGAAATCTAGTGAATATTTCTTAGAGTGTGTCAAATATCCTAAAATCTTTGAAAAACCCTTGAAAATACATTAAAACCTGATAAAATCCCGAGAAAGTACATGAAATCTGATAATATTTCTTAAAATCTCTTGAAATATTTGAAGTCCTATGAAATGCTTTGAGATTCTGAGAATATAATTAAAATACGTTATTGACAGACTTAAAAATCCCTTCGCATTACTGAAATCCTAGGAAACTGATAAAGTCCCTTGAAATTCCTTAAAAATCCTTTGAAACATTTTAAAATTTTCCGAAATCCCTTCAAATCTTTTAAAATATCCTAAAATCTTATCAATCCTATATGAAATCCTTCCAAATCTTCTGAAAGTTAAGTCATTTAAAACCACAAGGAAATTTGAAATCCCCTGAAATATTTGAAAATATCTTCAAATCTTTTTAATTCTATTAAAACCCTTGATTGTTGTGAATCCCATGAAAATCCTTTGATATTTTGAATAATTGAAAATACCTTAAAACCTTTTAAATTCTATGAAATCCTTTAAAATTTTGAAAAATTATTTGCAATCCCATACAATTTTATTAAATTTCTTAACATTTTTGAAATAATATTAAATCCCAGGCCGCTTCTGTGCATATTGTATACAAACTAAGGGCGCGAAAAAGTCAATAAAATAATAATTTGGTTCTGGTAATTACTTCTTTAATTAATTCTATTATAAAGAACAATAATAATGAAATATTAATTTTCATATTTTAAGCATCCAATGAAAAATCGAATTATTCCAACTTTTTTATTTTCACCCATATTATGTTTCTCTTGTTTAAAAATTTTTAATTGAAGCTATCAAAGTTCAAAACTAATAATAAATTTTAAGTTTAAAGCATTATAAGTATTAAATTTAAAATTTAGAATGCACCGTTACAAAGAAAAGGTAGGTAAGGTTTGTAAAATACGAGGAATATGTTATAATATTTAAGCTTTTCTTTTTTACTTACTTTTACCATCCTGAAATGAATTCCCGGGACGGATTTGGTCCAAACAGACAAATCTGGTTTGTTATAATCCAATCTCCAATCATTGTTGTTATCATAAAGTTGCTTCAGCTTCTCGAAATCCTTGTCTTCTGCTATTTTCACGACGCCAACGTCCATAGTTCTTAAATCATCATGGAAAAATTTATAATTTTAATTAATTCACTTTCGACAATACAATTATTGATACAAATAAAAATAATAAGAGAGACAAAAGCACAATGCACTTAGTTTTCTTTGTAAATGGGTTTTAAGTTATTCTTGGAAGATATTAACTACTTACTATCCTTTGTATATTTTTCGACATTCACAATACAAATTTAAGTATTTCACTAGGTTGTGCTTAATAAATATCTCTTAAAAGAATCGTTAAAAAAAATTTCCCCGTTTCATGTTTCAAAATAATAAAATATCAGCACGAAGATATTTTGCTTAACAATGAGACTTGAATGCTTTCAAGCGATATTAGTTTTACACATACTAATTAGAAGATAGTGCATATTTATAGCTATTTTTATTGGCTGATAAGAAAAGAATGATACCCCCAATGTAAAGAACGAGAGGTCTATCTTTTTTATTTCGTCAACTGTATTATTTTTTTTTTTCTTTCATATTTTTCTTCTTTTAAAGAGGTACATGTTGCCAGAAACTATGAGTAAGAATTATTTTCTCATAATTCTCACGAACTGAAAACGTATTATTTTTCTTCCTTTAAGGTGTAATTCATTTTTCCATAAACTGTGTAATATTTTGCAATGCATAAAAATAACAATTATAAAAACGGAATAAAACGTTATTTAAATCGTGACTGATTGTTTGAATGTATCACTAACAGGTGAAAATTACCATCTATACTTGGAACATTTAAAATAATTAATTTTTACTACTGCGAAATAAAATCAGCCTGCAATCTTAAATTTAAGGCCTTTAAAGTTTGTAGTTAGATGACATCCTTGCTGGTTTTTCAAAAGATATCGTTTTTAATTGATCCAAGTATCATAATTGTAAAGACGATTTTTTAATTGGCATCAGGGTCGATAATATTTATTTTTGTTCTGCAATTAATCGTTTAAAAGATTGTTTTTTTAATAGAAAATCTGATTTTTTTTTTTTATCTCTTAAAAAATTAATTGCGGAACAAAAATTAATATAATCGACCCTAATGCCAATTAAAAAATCTTCATTACAATTTTAAAGTTTCTATTTGCAAATTTATATGTTATGAATAACATTAGTATGCAACAATAACAATTTTTAAATCCTAAAAAATCAGCCGATTTTCTAAAATTTCATTAAAATATGCAATGAGCAAAAATTAATTAAATAAACATAAGATTTAACTACGAAGTGGATGCAACCTTCATACTATATTTGTAAATTTCTAATTCCTTATTCAGAAAATTCAAGAAAACTTTACGCAAATAAGAAAGTGAAAGAATATAACTATTATTTAAAACGATAATATAATAATGACATTGAACGAAAAAGGTTTATTGAGAATATATTATATATATAACCTCTAAAAATACACTTACATCTTTCTTGAGGTTCGTTGTAAAACTGAATTTACCAGAATGAGTAAACCGTGTCAGGTGAAATAAGAGTTTCACTGATCATATCGAATAACCTTCGACGAGGAAATTATCTTCATGATAAGAAAACAGTCAATGTCCGAGAAATTTTTGACCTTTTTGACAGAACGAGTAGTCGCGACCACTCACAAGAGACTCATCGTTTCTAGCACTTGTACTTAATGTTGAGGAATAAGATACACTGCAGGTAGTGACTCATTCATTTGAACGCATTTTAAGTAGCACGACGTTATGTCTATCGATTTTGAAAATAGTTAATTAAATGCGACGACAATCGCGACGGGAGATCGACTGATCGGCGCCGACCGCTTGCCTTATTGTCTTTAATTTTTAGGTTAGGTTCATTCCTCATCAGCTCAGTTGTCAAATTACTCCGTACACGTTGTTTTTATACGCAACTCGCGAGCACCAACAAAGTATTTGTCATATTGAACTTTTCCACTGGTCTATTCCATTCAAATTGCCCTTTTATATGAGATTTTATTTCAGGATCGAAATTTATGTTTGAATTTACGAACAAGTTGAAACAAGTTCTTTTCAGGTTTTCGACTGACAGATAACAGCTGACAGTGACAATAATATGACAAGCAGACGAGATTTCGTCTGCTTGTTTTTTATTTCCAATAACACCACGTGGCTTTGCAGTTAAAGATGCAAGATATATGCAATTATAAATCCAAAGGATAAATCGTACTCGTATAATGCAGTAATTATTACTTGAAACAAGTTATAACAAAGATCTTTGGTCATACAAAATTGGTACATACCAAAGATACCTTTGTACAATGTTTACAAGTTAAACAATTTATTATTATTGTTAATAATAATCAATTCGAATAATGCCAGAAAGTTGCGGTTTTTTCTGAAATTTTCAACTATTTGTCTAATTTCCACTTGGAGGGAGTTAATAGTTAATTCAATTTAGCAAAAATAATTATTTAAATAAGTTATTATTGTTTATAACTATCTTCTTTATAAATGCTAGATAGTTGCGGCTTCTTCTGAGATTTTCAACTTTTTACCCACTATTTACTTAAAAAAGTCATTCATAATACAAGTTAAGTTTGTTTTTGTCTCTTGTGTAAGATAGCTTTTTCGTTTAAACTAATTTTTTTAGACATGGAGAAAAGAGCAAAAATAATTCACTCAAAAAAATACAATACTATTTAAAAAAATTATTCTTGTTGAGGTTCACTTATTATTTGTTCATAACTAAAAAGTCAAAGCAAAACGAAAGATTTTGGAAAAAGGCAACTTTCTAGCATTACTCTGAGAGAAGATAGTTATAAACAATAATCAATTGTTTAAATAAGCATCTTTGTTAACTTGCATTAATAATTACTTCACTAAGTGTATAGTGGACAAAAAGTTTAAGAGTTCAGAAACAACCGCAACTTTTCAGCACTTATCTAAGAGAAGATAGTTATAAACAATAGTAAATTGTTTGAACAACTATGTTTGTTAACTTGCATTATTTATTACTTTACTAAGTAAAAAGTGGATAAAGAGTTAAAAATTTCAGAAGAAACCGCAACCATCTAGCATTGATAAAGCAGAAGATAGTTATAAACAATGATAATTTGTTCAAATAATTATTTTTGCTAATCTGAATTAACTATAACTTACTTCAAGTGAAAATTAGAAAAATGATTGAACATTTCAGAAAAAAACACAACTTTCTGGCATTATTCAAATTGAATATTATTAAAAATAATAATTCATTGCTTAAACAATTAATTTTGTTAACTTTGATAAATTATTTACCTCACCCTAATTGAAAATTTGATAAAAAGTGGAAAATTTTTGAAAAAACTGCTATTTTCTAGCATTATTATAAGAGAATATTATTAACAATAATAATAAATTGTTTAATTAATTATTTTTGTTAACATTAATTAAGTATTACTTCACTCTAATTGAAAATTGGACAAAAAGTGGGCATTTTTTTAAAAACCTCGACTTTCTAACTCTATCCTGATAGAAAATTGCTAAAAACAATAATAAATTGTTCAAAAATTTTATTCAAACATCTATTTATCAGTATAAAGTAATATTTTATGTATGAGAAACAATTGGCGCCAAAAACTCGCAAAGCCCATTTTTTCACTGATTTTTTTTTTTGGGACTCTATAAAACATACTTATGGGGGTGATAATTAAAAAGTCATATTTTATTAATATTCTATGGCTAATTGTGAAGAGTAATATTGTGTTTCAACTCGATTCAGATAATATTGACGATTCTGAATAAAATTTAAAAAAACGTATTTTTTTCTTATGAAAAATACGTGTGAAAATTAGTTCTTTTTTTGTTGAAAATGTATTAAATGAAAATTTAAACATTCCATTCATGAAGGAAAAGTTATATTTTTTTGCTGAAAAATCAATCAACTGAAAATTATTTTTTTAGTTAAAAATGTATCTTTTTGGTTAAAAAAGATTTCTTTGGTTTAAAATTAAACTATGTTGTTGAAAATTCGTTTTACTTTTGCTTGAAAATTTATCTTTTTGAGTTGAAAATTCATCTTTCTTTGGTAGAAAATTCTTCTTCTTGTTTGAAAATTCATCTATTTTGGTTAAAAATTTAACTATTGCTTTGAAAATTTATTTTTATTTTATGTTAAAAATTAATTTATTAACTGGAAACTTAAGTATAATATGCTACGATTTTCAGTCAAAAAATGTCTTTTTTTTTTAGTTGAAAATTCATCTTTTTGGTAGAAAAATATTTTTCTTGTTTGAACATTCATCTTTTTGGTTGAAAATTAATTAAATAAAAATTTTATTATTCGAATAATGGTTGAAAATTTACCTTTTTTAGTTGACAAATAAACCGGTTGATTGAAAATTCGTCTCTCTTCATTGAAAATTCATCTATTTTGGTTAAAAATTCATTTTTATGGTTGAAAATTGAACTATTGTGTTGAAAATTGATTTAATTTTTTGGTTCAAAATTGATTTTTTAAACTGGAAACTCAAGTATAATATGCTAAAATTTTCAGTCAAAAAATGTATTTTTTTTTAGTTGAAAATTCATCTTAATCACTTAAAATAGAAAAATATGCGATTGGAAAATTTTAAGAATGAATAATAATTCTAAATGAAGTGTTAAAAATTACACAATTTGAAATTAAAAAGTTAAAAATTGTGTTACTTAAAATCAGAACAGATAACAATTTCTTTAATATTTATTGTTACAATTTTAAAAGTCTGAATTTCCATTTTGAAAGCTAAATTTTCAATTATTCCCTTACATAAGTCTTAATTTTGAAATTTAAATTTAAATGATTGAATTTTGAAAAGTATAATAATGAACAATTTGAAAATTGTTAATTTCTTAACAATTTAAATTTACTTAAAATAATTGACTTTTTAAAGGATTTGAGTATAAAAAAGCATATTGTCCTTTTTACCAAATTTTACGTAATTTAAAATTGTTTGATTTGGAACGTTTTCAGTTGAAAATAGTTCAATATATTTTTTTAAATTTCAAACGCTTTTTATTCATTTCAAAATTAATAATTATTAATTAATATTTCAACCATTTTTCAAACTTAACATTTAAAAGTGTATATAAAAATGGATTTTTCAATTATTGTCTGCATGCCGAGGGGCAAACAATAATACCAATTGCACGGGACGAGACTTTTTTTTTAATAACTTAGAAAAAAATGATTTTTCAACATAAGTGTATTTTGATATTATTGTTTATTTTTCAAAAGGTATTGAATCAAATAATAAAATCGATAATTTTTTTGAAACGATTTTAATTTTATTGAACAGCTTTTGAGAAACAAACAATAATATCCAAATAGAATTATGATGAAAAATAATTTTTTTTCAAGTTATTGAAAAAATAAAGTTTCGTCCCATGCAATTGGTATTATTAAATGGCCCTCAGCGTGCAGACATCTTGCAGGATACATTTTACGTTGGAACGTCAACTAACAAGATGGCCACACACCGAGGGCTAAACATTGGCACTAAATGCATGGGTCAAAACTTTGTATTTTCAATATCTTCGTTCAAAAATGTTTTTTCATCATAAGTGCTTTTTGATATTTACTTTATTTATCAAAAGCTATTCAATTACCCTTGCCCTTGGGGCTTGAGCCTTGCTTCGTTTTAGGTTATGTTCGACATTAAAGTGTAAGTGCGCGTCAATCCGCGTCAATCGTCAAAAGTCAAACCCGTCAAACAAACCGCTCCGCTTCACATTTTAGTCAATATATTGCCATAAACACAGAATTGAATACAAACTTCACTTAGAAAGAAATGTGATATTGATATTTACAATTGCCTATTCAATATGGATTGATTATATGCAAAAACATTGAAGTCGAGGTTTGTAAACATTTTTTCCTCAAACCGTCCAACTGAGAATCGTGACAATTCTGTTTTCATTCTTTATTGAGGTATCTGTTGTTTTATTTTGTATGTCACACGCCACGGCTTATCAATTGTATGTTGCGTCATAATAAGATAAATTATTACGAAGGACAAAAATGTACCACTTATTTCAGTTACTGACCAAATAACTCTCCGTGGCCTTAAATTATACTTTGTCACCCGGTGTTTTGAAAGTTTGAGTAAAAAAACAAGGTGTTTATTTTGTTGAAAAATATGTCATAAACCAGTATTTCCTTGTATATTTAAATGTATTGATTTTACTATTTATCCATTTCTTGAATGAATATTTGCTTTATATAGTTCTAATTTTAAATCTATAGTAGATTTTGAAGATGTTCAGAGGATATGTCGAGTATTATTTTTTCTTTAAAATGTAAAAATTAATATAAAATATTTCATTTAAGTTTCATTTATTTAAGATTTCAGAATCTAAAATCTTATCTTCGTTATTTCTTGATCAATGTATGAACATTTATAATCATGGCACATAATTCAGTATATCTTATTTCAGATCTGGTTTTTCATTACAGGAAAATTTACCCATCATCAATTTGATTTATACTGAAACCATCATCGAAAGATGGCCCCTATGAGTTCTGTGAATACAGGCAACCCTGAGCTCGATGAAAAAATTTTAGAATGGTTCAAATGGAACAAGGTGTTTAATTACTATTTTCAGATAGGATAATTCCTCATTTTTAAGTTCAAAACAAAAAACACACTTCTCTACAAAGTTTACAATAATTAAACACGTTTGTTTAATAACTATTTTACTTTTTAAGGACTCAAAAGCTGATGCAGAGATACAAACCCTAATAAGAAATGGAGAAACAAAAACTTTATCCAAGTTATTCCTAAAGCGACTCGAATTTGGAACTGCAGGAATCAGAGGTCGGATGGGTCCAGGTTTCAATCAAATGAATGATTTGGTGATCATTCAAACCAGCCAGGGTCTTGCTAAATATTTATTAGCAACTTTAAGCGATGTAGAAAATAAAGGAGTAATTTTGGGGTATGATGGAAGGTACAACAGTAAAAGGTAATTTTTTAAAACAACTTTCAATCTTTCCCTTAGGACCTTTGAAACTTTCAACTGTTATACAGGCTTCGAAATTCCACACTTTTTTACTGTTTTAAGCAGTGCTGTAGTCCTAAAAGAAAAAGTATCCAGGCTGTACTTTCCATAAACTACGTTACCAGTTTAAATGGGGGGGGGGGGTATAAGTGAAAGTAACGTCACGAATTTAAATAAAATTTAGAACTCTAACCCAATAAGAAAATCTAACTTATATTTTTGGGTAAAAGTTCGTTTTTTTATTGAAAAGGCTACTATTATATTTTTAGTTAGAAATTCATCTCATTTGGTTAAAAAATCCTATAATTTGATTATTGATAAAAACTCATCTTTTTATCAAAAATTCAACTTCTTTGGTTGAAAATTTAACTATTTTGTTAAAAAATCATCTTTTTATCAAAAATTCAACTGCGTTGTTGAAAATTCTTTTTCTTCAGTTGAAGGTTTATCTCTTTGGTTGAAAATTTAACGACATATTTTGGTGAAAATTCGTTTCATGTTTGGTTGAAAATAAATTTTTTAAACTGACAAACTGTTCCAATTTTGAATAATTGATGTTAAAGGTTGTCGTATACTGGTCCAAAAAACTGTTTTTATTAACAAATGTTCAAACTTTTCGCCCTTCGCCGAAGGGACTCTTCAGTAAACACAACTACGTAAATAGTAATATTATAATTCAATGGAGTGAGTCCTTGTAATTGTTTAAAACACATTCGTCAAAAATAGTGAATATTAAAAAAGAGAGAAATGTTGACTTCCATGGTGGCCTTATAAAAATGTTCTATTAAAAATAAACATTGGTGGGTCATCACATGATTCTACCTTAGACCACCATGGCCATTTTTGGTTGAAAATTCATCTTTTTTAGTTGAAAATTCGTCTTTCTTGGTAGAAATTTAATCTTTTTGGTTGAAAATGTATCCTTTTTGGTTAAAAATGCAATTTTTTGGTTTAAATATAAAGTGTTACATGCTTCGTTGAGAATTCATCTTTTTGCGTTGAAAAGTCGATTATTCGACTTAAAGTTGAACTAATTTGTTAAAAATTCTTTTTTTTTAATGAAAATTCATCATTTTAGTTGAAAGTTTTTTTGGCATAAAATTAACTATTTTTCTTGAAGTTTCAATTTTCCTGTTGAAATTTCTACTGTTTTGTAGAGATTTGGCCTTAAATTTATCTTAAAAATTCATTTTTTGGTTGAAGATTAATCATTTTAGTTGAAAATTCATCTATTTTTTCGAAAATTTAACTATTTTGTTGAAAATGATTTTTTTTGTCGAAAATGCATACTTTTTTGTTCAAAATTCAATTGTTTTGTAGCTAATTCGTTTTTTAGCTTAGAAATTCAACAATTTAGTAGACATTTTTTTATCTTGATTGAAAAATCTTTTTTGGTAGAAAATTGATTTTGGATTGAATATTTCTCTTTTCAGCTAGAAAAATCATCTTTCTTGCTTGAATATGAACTATTTGAGTTGAAAATTTAACTTTCTTCTAACTAATTCGTCTTTTTGATTTGAAAATTCAAATATTTAGTTGAAAAAAGCAGTTATTTTTGGTTGAAGTTTAATCTTTTTTGTTTGAAAATTCGACAATTTGGTTCAAAATTCATGTTTATAGGTTGAAAACTCAACTATTTTTGTTAAAAATTCCACTATTTTGTTGAAAGTTCGTCTTTTTACTCAAAAGTTCAACTGTTTGGTTGTAAATGCAACTGTTTGGTTGAAAACTGAAAATTCATCTTTGTAGGTTGAAAACTCAACTATTTGGTTGAAAATTCAAATACATACTTAACAGTTGAACTATTTGGTTATAAATGAAACTGTTCAGTTGAAAATTCAACTATTTGTTTCAAAATTAATTTTTGTTTTTGAAAATTAATTATTTCGGGCTTAAAAGTTAACTGTTTTCTACAACATTCAACTTTATAGCTTGAAAACTCGAACTCTTGTTGAAAATCCATCTCTTTTGGTAAAAAATGAATCTGTTTTCGTTCAAAATTCAACTATTTTGTAGAGAATTCAATTTGTTTCAACTTTAAATCATATAAAATGAAAGTGTTTCATATTTGATTCAATATAGTACCTGCATCAATTTTATTTGAAAGAATTTATTCTCCTATTTTTGTGAAAAATCAATCTATTTCCCCTGTCGGCGTTCCTACGTTTAACATACAATTTTTGGAATAAAAGCTTTAAGCGCAAATTCTAGATCATGCTTTTCTTCTTAGATGCAGTTTTGAGCGCAGTTATTTACATACAGAATAGTATGAAAAAAAAATTACTTTTAAAAAGTTTTTTTTTTTAGTTATTAGTATTTTTCACACTTCTTTTTTTATTAAATAACTAAATTTTTACTGATTTAAAAAGGCTGTTTTATTAATAATTGATTTTATATTTTTTTTATACTTTTTTCTTCACATAGATACTTTTTTGATAACTTTTTTAGCTCCATAGAGCACTTCGAAGCTTGCTCTTGTAATAATTTCTTTTTGTTGTTTCTGATTCAAGATTGCTTTCAATAAACTTTTATTTTTTCAGATTTGCAGAATTGACTGCCGCAATCTTCATGAATCTAAAAATAAAAGTCTACATGTTCTCGAAAGTTTGTCCAACGCCGTTCATTCCATATGGAGTTTTAAAATATAAATGCGCAGCCGGTGTTATGTTTACTGCCTCACATAATCCAAAAGAAGACAACGGCTACAAAGTCTACTGGGAAAATGGGGCCCAAATTATTCCCCCGCACGACAAAGGAATCCAAAAGTGCATCCTGGAAAGTCTTGAGCCTCTAAATTCCTCTTGGAACACGACTCAAGTTTATCAGAATTCTCTTTTCATGAACCCCTTGGATGAAGTCATGAAGTCTTATTTTAAGGATCTCAAAGACGGCGTTCTGTATCCTGAGACTAATAAGAACTCCATTTTAAAATTTACCTACACTGCCATGCACGGAGTGGGATTCAATTACATGGCTACTGCCTTTGAAACTGCAAATTTTAAGGTAATTTAGAGCTATGTTTAGATTATAATTGATTAGAATCAAGTTTAGTAATTCTCGATAGGAAAGCGTTACTTTTATAACCAAAATAATTTGTTTAGCCTTTCATTGTCGTTGAGGAACAAAAGGATCCAGACCCCGAATTTCCTACAGTCAAATTTCCAAATCCAGAAGAAGGAAAAAGTGCTTTGAATCTGAGCATCGAGACTGCAAATAGAAACGCTTCTACAATTATTTTAGCGAACGATCCGGACGCGGATAGACTGGCGTGTGCGGTTAAAGGCAAAAAGTAAATAAACAATATTCATAATTAAAAATCGAGGGGTTGAACACACTCGAATTTCGAGTGTACACCTGATCAAGGTTTTATATAAGTTTATATAAATTATATTCTTTTTCAGCAACGAGTGGAAAATTTTTTCCGGAAATGAACTCGGTGCTCTCTTAGGATGGTGGATGCTACATTCTTTTCGAGTCAGGTATCCAGGAAATAACATAGCTGATGCCTACATGATGGCTTCAACAGTGTCGAGTAAAATTCTCCAGTCAATGGCTAAAAAAGAAGGTTTTCAATTCGAAGTAAGCACACAAATTGCTTAATGCTTCTTTTGAATTTATTTTTAGTCTATTTAGATAAATCTATTTTTTATATGTATGGATGAGTCCCTATATTACGTTCGCTATTGATGTGAACAATTTTTTTGCAAACGTATTTTGAAATACGTATTTTTTTACCGAAACTAATTTGTCGATGTTAGGGTAAGCAATTTTGATAGTTTTTAAGCTTCAAAACATTTCATCTTTTTTAAAACCATTTCTTGAAAGGCTGATGGGTCATTTTTCAGAATCTGCATTAGTGATCCAATTTTCATAAAAATGAGTATTTTAAAGTTTTTGGTGTCGCTGAATTCGAATTTGATAAAAGAATGTCTAAATTCGAGTTGGTTAATCCAATATGGGGAATTAAACATTTGAAAATGGTCTCAATTGTATGAAAATGGGAATCGTCAAGTTTTTGGGGGTCGCTCAATTAAAATATAGTAATACAATTTCTAAATTCAAAATGGCTGATTCAATACGTGAAATAAGAATCTAAATATGTGTATTTTGAAGATTTAAAAATGAAATTAATTCAATTTTAAAGATGTACAATTGTACATATAAGTAAAAAGTCTTAAGTTTGCTCAAGAGTCAAGAGTTTTCATATATAAATCTTCCAAATTGGAGAAATTTTAAATGTAAATCATCGAAATTGCTAAATTGTTCATTGTCAAACTTAAAACTTTCATAATTTTTAATTGGTAATTTGAAAAATTGAAAACTCTTCAGTTTTTAAAATTTACAATTCAAAGTTCTACAATTTTGAAGAGTTAAACTTGAAAATTCTTGAATATTCAAGATATCAAATTGAGCATTATTCAATTTTCAAGATTTTCAATTGAAGCTTCATTAATACGAAATGCTTATAGTTTAAAATGATGTAATTTTGAACGTTTTTTTATATTATGTAGTTCAGTTTTGAAGACCTAAAATGGAAAATTTGTCCATTTCGATTATTTGCAATTGAAGACACTTCAATTTTTTAATTTTTATAATAGAAAATGGTTCAATTTTGAATAATTTTTTTTTGTATAGTTAAATTTTAATTAAAATTGAAGAATATTTAATTCTGAAGATTTAGCATTAAAATTTATTCAATTTTAAAGATGTATAATTAAAAATTCTTAAATTTTGTCAAGAGTCAATAGTTTTCAATTCTAAATCTTCCAAATTGAAGAAATTTCAAATGCTAATCATCAAAATGACAGAATTTTTAAACTTAAAACTTGCATCATTTTTAATTGTAAATTTTCAAAATTAAAAACTCTTTAAATCTTCAATTTTAAAGATTTACAATTGAAAGTACTACAATTTTTAAGATTTTAATATGAAAATTCTTGAATTTCGAAAATGTATGTAGAATTACAAATTATTCAACTTTTAGTAATTTTGAATATTTTTTAGGGATACGGAGTTCAATTTTGAATATTTACAATTGAAAATTCTTCAATTTTGAATATTTTTAATGGAAGATTCGTGAATATTTAATGTTATAATAGAAAAGGAAGCAATTTCTAATGCCTTTTTCGAACAGTTCAATTTTGAATATTTAAAATTTAGAAGATTTAACATTGAAACTTATTTAATTTTATAGATTTGAAATAGACATGCGATTACATGGCGTGGAGTGATAAACAATAACAAAATGACTACTTGTTTAAAATATTAAATTAAAAAGTCCCTAGGGGGTATTATTTACTATCACTCCCTTTAAAGATGTGTTAGGTTACAATTTAAATATTTACCCGAAAAGTGCCTAATTTACCTGCAGCGTGCAATGATACCTAATAAAAATACACAGAACTTGAACACGATCTATATTAGTTTAAAGGTAAATCTTCTAATATTTAAAGTCGATAAATTACACAAATGTGATACTTAGACTTAGTTATAGAAGGTTTGGATTGATTGTTTGTTAAAAGGACAAAAAAATCGCCAAAAAGTCATCAAATTTTGATAGCACGTTAAAAATAATAGGGAAACTTCAAAACTTAAAATTCTGTTCTGTTTAAGTGCGATAACATAACAGTCAGAATTTTCATTTTATTTACCCTGGTTTCGAACATCCTTCTCAAACTTAGCTTTTGGTCAATGTTATCATAAAGCAGAAATTTATTAAATTTTAAAAGAATTTAATAAATATTCTCAAAGATATTAGAAGGGGAAGTAAAAGTGATCCTTATGGAGAAGTACCCATATATTCATGTTTATTTAATTTTTAGGAAACTCTGACAGGATTTAAGTGGATGGGAAATAAAGGAATCGACTTGATGAGAGAAGGAAAACACGTTCTCTTTGCCTACGAAGAAGCCATTGGTTTCATGTGTGGTTCCAAAGTCCTCGACAAGGATGGCATTAGTGCAGGAAGTCGAATTGCTGAAATGGCTGCTTATCTTGAAACCCTGGGTCTTTCTCTCGAGGATAAATTAAAAGAAATATACGCAGAGTATGGACACCATATCAGCGAGAATTCTTATTGGATTTGCCACGAGCAGGAGACGATCAAAAGTATTTTCGAGCGAATCAGGAATTACAATGGAAATTCGAAAGAGGTTAGCTCAATTTATAATATAATTCACCATCGAATATATTCCTTTTTCAATAATCTTGTTCTTAAAAAATTGAATCAAGCGTTTCTATCTGCAATGCAAATATATTTTGAAAAAACATGATTTCGTTTAGTATCCGTCCAGTATTCTTGGAGGGAAGTATCCAATAATTGGTGTAAGAGATCTAACGACTGGTTATGATAACACCAAGCCTGGCAATAAGGCAGTTTTACCCACCTCAAAATCCTGTCAGATGATTACATTCATTTTTAAAAATGGCCTCGTTACAACAATCAGAACGAGCGGTACTGAACCTAAAATTAAATACTACAGTGAACTATGCGGCTCTCCAGACCAACAGTAAGCAAAATTTAGATAGTAAAGAAATTTAAAATGAACTATTAATTTTATTTATACCCATTTCTATAAATTTGTTTCCCTTGTATGTTTTATGATAAAATACTATTTTTATACAAATTCTAGAACATTTATTTCATATTTTAATATTATTGCTTTTTCAGAGATTTAAGTGTCTTGAAAAATACTTTGAAAGAGATGGTTACTGCTATAGAATCGGAATTTCTTCAACCGGAAGTGAATTGCCTTATACCTCGTAGTGAATAAGAATGGTTCGAGGGAATAAGTCTCCTGTTATAAAAGTGTTTATTCAAGAATTTCGATTACATTCTATTTTTTAAAAGAGATTCTTCCTTATCGTTATCTCTCTTCAATTGAGAATCTAATTCATTGAAAATGTTTGTTGAATTGAGATATCTACTACCAAATTCACTATATCATTCCATATTTACACGTATTGATGATTTTGTTATAAAATGTTGTATATTCTTAAGTCCAAGTAGGATTCTATAAAATTTGTAAAAAACAAAATAAAAAAGCTAGATATTAATGAGAAATTTGTATTTCATCATATTTTTTGATATTCAAATTAAATAGTTATAAGTTTAAATAACATGTAGATAAAAATATCAAGTTTTCACTTTTAAGCATAGGAATGATTAGGAGATTTAATGCTTGAAACTGGTAAGTTTATTGCATCGTTTCTAAAATTAATTTTAAGAAAAAAAATGTAAGTTGTATCCATTTATTTTTACTTAAAGTATTATTTTGTCCATAGGAAACTACTAACGGGATTTGAATAGATTGAAAATAAAGCTGACTTGATGAAGGAAAGAAAACACTTTCTCCTTGCTTTGAAGGATTAAGGAATTATAATAGGAAACTAAAAGATGAGAGACGAATCTAAACAAGATTTGAAAGGAAGATTACAATACGCAATAGTAAGTACTAAAATATGAATTTTTAGAATTGAATCTTGAAAAAAAAATTATTTGATATATGAAAAATAAACTATTTTTAAACGAAACATTTAAAAGGCAAAAACGTTAAATTTGAAAAAATTCG
>JAABKJ010005093.1:0-23483 GCA_011634705.1 Andricus grossulariae
TCTTTTTGAGTTGAAAATTAATCTTTTTTTTTTCAATTTGTCTTTGATAGCAATGTAACCTTTTTGGTTGTCAATTTCATTAGAAATTAAAATATTTGCTTTTTTCTGGTTGAAATTTTATTTTTTTGGTTGAAAATTAGTATTTTTTATTGAAACCTAATGTTTTTAAATTAAAAATGTAACTATTCAATTTTTTGTCGAAATTTTATCTTTTTTGATAAACATTTAATCTTCACCTTTTTGAGTTGTAAATTTGACTTTTTTTTTTAAATTCGCCTTTGTTACTTAAAGTCTCAACTTTTCGGTAGAAAAATAATTGTTTTGGTCCAAAATTAATTTCTTTAGCTTTACAATTAGTTGTTTTTTAAAATTTTAAATTAACTTTTTTAAACTGAAAATTTAACTATTTCGTGCCTGGATGAAAATCCATCTTCTTCAGATGAAAATTTTACTATTTGTTTGAAAATTTCTGTAGAATATTAATCTTCTTAGTGACTGATTCACCTATTTGGTTGAAAATTATATTAAAAATTAAAATATTTGATTGAAAATGATTCTTTTCTTGATATCTTTTTAATCCTTTTGGTAAAAAGTGCATTTGTTTGGTTGAAAATTTAACTATTTCGTTGAAAATTTATTTTATTTTTTTTAAAACTTATTTCTCTAACTGAAAAGTAATCTATTCTATTTGTTGTTGAAAGTTGATCTTTTTTAGTTGAAAATTAATTTATTTTGTTGACAATTTGTCTTTTTTGTAAAAAATTTAACTTCTCGGTTGAAACACTATTTTTATAACTTACAATCAAAATATTCTATTTTTTGTTAAAAAGTGATCTTTTTAGTAGAAAATGCATCTATTTTGTTGAAAAATTGTCTCTTTTTCATGTGAAATTCATCTTCTGGGTTGAAAATTCAACTATTTGGTTAAAAATAGATTTTTTTATTGAAGATGCATCATTTTAGATAAGAGTTCATTTCTTTAGTTAAAAATTCGTTTACTCTTGTGTTAATAATTCCTAATTTTTGGATTAATTCAACAATTTTTTATTGAAAATTTGAATATGTTTTGGTAGAAATATCACCTAATCGCCCGGAAATTTTTTCAAATCGACACAAAAAAAATCCATTTTTTTGGGTAAAAAAATGATAATGAGAGGTGGCGCAATCTCCATGAAGTTTAACACGTATTTTCCATAAGAAAAAGGACGTTTTTGTAAATTTTATTTAGAATCGTCAGTATTAGCTGGAGCAGTGAGCGGATTTTTTAAATGAAAATGTTCATAACAAAAAGATCGCTTCTCATTGATAAAGTAATATAAAATATGTATATCGCTCAGATATTTGGAGTTAATTCCGTTAAAAAAAACTAAATTAGCCCGTTCAAAGTTGACGAAAGTCTGTATTTGTTCATGAAATTGATTTAATTGAATAACAAATACTGCAAACTCTTCTAAGAAATAAGTTTTTTTTCTGAGTAATTGGCAGTCAATTTAAAAAAAAAACTAAATTCTTTTTTAAACAATTGTAAATTGTTATCAGATATTACAAAATTCTACAGATTATTTCCTGGCAATAAAATTTTCAGTCAATTCTGTTAAAAGAACGAACTCTCTATAGCAAGAAATGACTAAAATACGTATTTTTCTATTAAACTTGTTTACAAAATTAAGAATTACTTTGGATTTTTCAAAAATGGTAAATAATGAATCATACATAAATTCTCAACAAAAAATTGAAAAATAAAGTCTGAAAGTATTTTTAATATAGAAGTAGAGCTTTCACTTCTTAAGTTGATGATTTTTTTTCTTCAATTTTATTACCTGCTGGATATTTGTCCTAATGAGGAGTGTTTTTGATGATTTTATGAAGTTTCACATAATTCTGAGTAGTTTGAATAAAATGGGAGGGTTTATTGAAAAAATAAAATAAAAAATATCAACTTTGTTGTTAATAAAAAATTGATCTGAATAAATAATTTATTGAACAATAAATATTGAAACGGAACGGAAATGATCTCCTACTCGACTATACATATATTGGAATTACGTTTTTGCAGACGTAGGTCTATTTCGAAATTACTATTACGATTGGCTGAGAATACTATTTCTTTGGAAAGTTGCCGCATCGGTACCCTCTTCCTAAGTACATAAACCTGCCTTGGAGACTAAATTTCCTTTTTAGTATACTATTCGGAACAAAGGTTCTCCATCAAGTACATATCGATGATTCGGAAGAAAAACTGTTCAAAAGAAGGAAGAAAAAAAGAAGGCTCAAATACGTGCAAAGAGACAAAGAAAAGGTCACCCTGCAGTATTTCGGTATTGAATTTTCTTTGTTTAAACTTGATTCAAAAATAGTTATAATAACCCCATATAATATTATATTTTTAATTTTCTCTTCCAACATATTTTTCCGGATTTTACTTCTCTCTTCCGGCATATTTTGGCCGATTTTAATTTTCACTTCCGGCATATTTTTATGGATTTTAATTTTCCCTCTTGAAATATTTTGCTTGATGCTAATGTTCTCTTCCGGCATATTTTGGTGGATTTCTATTTTCTCTTTAGGTATATTTTTATGGATTTTAATTTTCTCTTTCGCAACATATTATTGGATTTCAATTTTCTTCTCCGACATACGTTTTTGAATTTTAGTTTCCTCTTCCGGCATACTTAGCTGTATTTGAATTTTCTCTTCTGGAAAATTTTCCGAAATTTAATTTTTACTTCCGGCATATTTTGATGGATTTTAATTTTCCCTTCAGCCATACTTTGCTTGATTTTAATTTTCTCTTCCGACATATTTTGATGGTTTTTGATTTTATTTTCCAGCATATTTAGCTCTATTGTAATTTTCTCTTCCGGCACGTTTAGCCGGATTTTAATTTTCACTTCTGGCATATTTTGATGGATTTCAGTTTTATCTTGCAGCATATTTTCCTTGATTTTGATTTTTTCTTCCGACATAGTTTGATGGATTTTAATTTTCCCTTGCGGTATATTTTGCTTGATTTTAATTTTCCCTTCCGGAATATTTTTGAGGCTTTTAATTCTGTCTTCAGGAATATTTTAATATATCTTAAATTTCCCTTTCGCTATATTTTGCTTGATTTTAATTTTCTCTTCAGCTATATTTTGGCAGATTTTAATTTTATCTTCCGACATATTTTAATGGTTTTTAATTTTCCTTCCGACAAATTTTCCAGATTTTAATTCTCACTTCCGGAATACGTTTCCGGTTTTTAATTTTCTCTTCCAGCATATTCAGCTGTATTTTAATTTTCTCTTCCGAGAAATTTTCTGGATTTTAATTTTCACTTCTGGCATATTTTGATGGATTTTAGTTTTATCTTGCTGCATATTTTCCTTGATTTTAATTTTCTCTTGCGACATATTTACCGCATTTTAATTTTCTCTTCCGGCATATTTTGATGGATTTTAATATACCCTTCCAACATATTTCGCTGGATTTTAATTTTCTCTTCAAGCATATTGTTTCCAGCATATTATTGGATTTCAATTGTCTTTTCATGCATACGCTTTCGAATTTTAATGTTCTCTTCCGGCATATTTGGCTTTATTCAACATTTCTCTTCTGGGAAATTTTTCGGAATTTAATTTTCACTTCCAGCATATTTTGATGGATTTCAATTATCCCTTCCGCCATATTTTGCTTAATTCAAATTTTCTCTTCCGGCATAGTTTGGCGGATTTTAATATTCTCTCCAGGCATATTTTAATGGTTTTTAATTTTCCCTTTCGCGATATTTCGCTTGATTTTAATGTTTTCTTCCGGCATATTATGGCGGATTTTAAATTTCTCTTCCGACATATTTTGATGGTTTTCAATTTTCTCTTCTGGCAAATTTTCCGGATTTTAATTCTCACTTTCTGAATACGTTTCCGGTTTTTAATTTTTTTTTCCAGCATATTTTGATGGATTTCAATTATCCCTTCCGGTATATTTTGCTGGATTTAAATTTTCTCTTCAAATATATTTTGGCGGATCTTAATTTTCTCTTCAGGCATATTTTAATGGTTTTTAATTTTCCCTTTCGCGATATTTCGCTTTATTTTAATGTTCTCTTCCGGCATATTTAGCTGTATTTAAATATACTCTTCTGGGAAATTATCCGAAATTCAATTTTCACTTCTGGCATATTTTGATGGATTTTAGTTTTATCTTGCGGCATATTTTCCTTGATTTTAATTTTCTCTTTCGACATATTTCGGCGCATTTTAATTTTCTCTTCCGGCATATTTTGATGGATTTTAATCTTCCTTTCTACAATATTTTGCTGGATTTTAATTTTCTCTTCCACAATATTTTGCTGGATTATAATTTTCTCTTCCAGCATATTGTTTCCAACATATTATTGGATTTCAAATTTCCCTTCCGCCATATTTTGCTTGATTTTAATTTTCTCTTCCGGCATATTTTGGAGGATTTTGATTTTCTCTTGAGGAATATCATAATGGATTCAAATTTTCCCTTTCGCTATATTTAGCTGGATTTTAATTTTTTCTTTCGCCATATTTTGGCAGATTTTAATTTTCTCTTCCGAGATGTTTTGATGGTTTTTAGTTTTCCCTTCCGGCTAGTTTTGCGGATTTTAATACTCACTTCCGGCATACGTTTCTGATTTTAAATTTTCTCTTCCAGCATATTTAGCTGTCTTTTAATTTTCTCATCCGAGAAATTTTCTGGATTTTAATTTTCACTTCTGGCATATTTTGATAGATTTTATTATCCCTTCCGCAATATCTTGCTGGATTTTAATTTCTTCATCCGACATATTTTAGTGGATTTGAATTATTCCTTCCGGCATGTTTTGCTGGATTTTAATTTTCTCTTCCGGGAAATTTTCTGGATTTTAGTTCTCATTTCCAGCATGTTTTGATGAATTCTAATTTTCCCTTCCGGCATATTTTACTGGATTAAAATTTTCTCTTCCGGCATATTTTTTTGCTGTATTTAATTTTCTCTTTCAGTACATTTTCCGGATTTTAATTTTCTCTTATGGCATGTTTTGATTGATTTTATTTTCCCTTGCGGTATATTTGGCTTGATTTTATTGTTCTCTTCCGGCATATTTTGGCAGATTCATATGTTTTTTTCCAGCATATTTAGCAGAATTTCAATTTTCTCTTCCGGAAAATTTTCTGGATTTTAATTTTCATTTCTGGTATATTTTGATGGATTTTAATTTACCCTTCGGGTATATTTTCCTTGATTTTGATTTTCTCTTCCCACATATTTTGGCGTATTTTAATTTTCTCTTCCGGCATATTTTCATGGATTTTAATTTTTCCTTTCGCCATATTTTGCTGTATTTTCACTTGTTCATCTGGAATATTTTGGCGGATTCAAATTTTTCCTTCCGGCATATTTTGTTGGATTTTAATTTTGCTTTCAGTATATTGTTTCCAGCATATTATTGGATTTCAATTTTCTTTTCCGGCATACTTTTTCGAATTTTAATTTTCTCTTCCAGCATACTTAGTTGTATTTTAATTTTCTCTTTCAGCAACTTTTCCGGGTGTTAATTCTCACTTCCGGCATATTTTGCTGGATTTTAATTTTCCCTTCCGACATATTTTCTGGATTTAAATGTTCTCTTCCGGCATATTTTTTTGCTGTATTTCAATGTTTTCTTTCAGTATATTTTCCGGATTTCAATTTTCTCTTACGGCATGTTTTGATGAATTTTAATTTTCCCTTCGGCATACTTTGCTGTATTTTAATCTTATATTTCGAAATCAATATTTTCTTCAGAGACATTTGTCCGATTAAAATTTTTCCTTCTGGCATATTTTTTTGTACTTAAATTTTATGTTACGGCATATTTTGATAAATTTTAATTTTCCTTTCCGGCATATTTCACTATATTTGAATTTTATCTTTCGAAAGATTTTCTGGATTTTAATTTTCTCTTCTGGCATATTTTGCCGAATTTTTATTTTCCCTTGAAGCATATTTTGCTTTATATAATTTTTTTTCTTAATTAACCTTGAATTTTTTTGAATTTTTTTAAAATTTTTTGGGTTTCCAAAAAAAAAAAATTCCCAAAAAAATGGGGTTGGGGGGGGGGGGGTATACAGATATAGAGATGAAACATGACCTCAAATTTGCACAAAGATAATCTTTTCATTTTCAATTCTGGCATATTTTGTCGGAAGAGAGCGAGTAAAATTGAATTTGGTCCAACAATGGACTTATCGATGTCGGGCTGAACATAGACCTATACTACTGCTCCTTAAATAGATGCATATTCTGACTTATACTACTGATTCCTATGTCTGGCTATACGTCAGCTTGTACTACTGAATCCCGTTACCGTCCTTCGAATAGTGGGCAAAAAAGTAATATCCACTAGTTTATAACATTTAGGAAAATTTGTTTATTTTTATATTAAAAAATTAATGAGTGAAAGTGCTACTTTAAGATAAAAAATACATTTAGACTCTATTTTTCAACGTTTTGTTTGGATTATACGTAAAAACAATGTTTCGTTACCATTTGAAAGAAATGCATAATAATTGTTAATTTTATGAATAAACATAATAATTAAATGCATAGCTTACCTATTTCGTGCTCTAAAGACTTTGTTTCTTTAAAAAAATTGATAAAAAATTTGTTGATAATAATTAATATGTACGAATGTTTAATACCTGATAACCGTAGTTAATTGTTTAAATAAATTTGTTAAACAAATACATACTTTCGTCAATTTTTAACCAGCAAATTGTGATTTTTCAACGAAATCAATTTGAAATTACTTGGCAAAATCTTTCCCTCAGAAAAATTCATTAACGAACATAATTGATAGATAAACAATTTTATAAACTAATTCACAACTTGACTTCTTTCTGACAAATGCATGTGATTTTTTTTTGCGAAATCCACTGCCAGTAATTTCGAAGGAAACCTATTTATTAGGAGACCTATTTATTAGTTATGACAAAATAAAAATTTTCATTGATTTTCAAACATATACCTTTTTAATGTTATTTTAGCAACAAATCGAAATTGTTTTTTTTTAATAATTGTACGAACAAATTCGCGATTTCGTCATTTTGGAAGAATGAGCAACCATTTATTTAAACAATTTAAATTTTACCGTCAAGTTGTAAATTTGTTTACAAAATTGTTTATAAAATAAGCAATTATTGTTTCTTAATGAATTATCATAAGGAATAGATTTTGCAAAGTAATTTAAATTTCATTTTGTTGAAAAAACTAAATCTGCCAATTGACAATTGACGAAAATGTGTATTTGTTCATTAAATTAAATAGTTTATTAAACCAAATAGTTAAATTTTTAACCAAGAAGAGTAATTTTCTACCATGTAATTGAATTTTCAAACAAGATGATTAATTTTCTACCAAAAGAGCCAAAATTCATTTTTTTTTTATTTGAAAATTTAACTACTCCATTTTTAGTTGAAAGTTCATCTTTTTTAGTTAAAAATTCAAATATTTGTTTGTAAATTCAAGTATTCGGTTGAAAATTCATTTATTTTGTTAAAATTTATTTTTTTTCAAATAATGAATTTTGTAGGTGAAAAAAAATTTTTTTTTGTTGAATGTTGAAATCTTTCCTTGAAAATTAATTTCTTTTTGTTATAAAGATTCATCACTTTAGCTTAAATCTTTTTTTGTTTTTCAGAATTAATTTTCTTCGCCGATAATGTAACTATTCCATTTTTGATTGAAAATTGATCTTTCCTTGTTGAAAATTCATGTATTTTGTTGAAATTTTCTTTTTTTTTGCGGAAAATTACTTTTTGGATAAAAATTCACCCTTTTTTATTAAAAATGAAACTGCTTGGTTAAACATGAATCTATTTTGGTTGAATTTAACTGTTTTTGATATGAAATTAAAATCCGTTTCTGTTAAAATATTAACTATTACATGTTTTATTGAGAATTAATTTTTTGGTTGAAAAATCAACTGCTTGGTTTTAAAGTTGAACTACTTCATAAACCATTTTTTTTTGCTTAAAGATTCATAATCTTATTTGAAAATTCAACTATTGTGTTTTAAATTAACTTTTTCGTTTAAAATTTAACCGGTTTGTGGAAAAGTCGTCTTTTTGGCTTAAAAATTCAACAATTTGGTATAAAATTGAACTATTTGTTTCAAAATGATCTTTTTTGTTGTAAATTCATAATTTTGGTGGTTAAAAATGAATTTTTTTATCTAAAACTGCAGCTGTATCCTTCTTTCTTAATAAAAACCATTTCAGAAAAACTACGTTTATGATAATTAGGTTCCTCGTGTAGAATCCCAATATCATCTCATTTTATAAAATTCATATTACCTCAATGTTTATTAGTTACATGCTGACTAATAGCTCTATGCTATTTTTTTGCAAGCCTAATAGTATCTTTATGTTCTATAAATAACATAATAACGGTCTAAAATATTAGGTTTATCTTATCCTAATTTGATATAGTTATAAAATTTATAATCAGTTCTAAAAACAGTATTTGTGTTATTATTATTATTTATGTTATTCAGAAGTATATTGATATTATTTGATATTGTTCCTGAAAATGGAACAGATATAACCTCTTTCTTAACATTAATAATCTCATTATTATTATCTGCTTCTGAAATGAGTCTATCTCTAGATTCCAATACTCTCAACCTTTTTTAATGTGTTTATAAGAAAAAATTAGGATAATGATAATAAAATAAGTACTTCCTAACAATATTCAAATTATATGTATGAAAAATACAATTAGATAATAGGATAGCCATGTCAACCAAATTTTTAACTACACCAATCTTATGCTGCACAGGATGATTTGTTAGAAAATTAAGAAATCTACCTGAATATATTTTTTTGCGAAACCAATTCGTCATGATACTATTGTTCGAATCTCTAATTACTTCAAGGTTTTAAAAACTTATAGAATTATCCATTTCTGTTTCGAAAGTAAATTTCAGTCTAGAATTATAAGAATTGAAAATTGTAAAACAATTTTTTCCTTCCATCACTATTATTATTAGAGGCTAATTTTTTATAAATATACTAAAAATTATGACTCAAAAATCTTTTTCATTCAAAAATTTATTTTGGTAATTTTTGCATATGAACGAGCAATCATGAAAATCCTTACTTATCTTTGTTTTTCGAACTCAGTTTGAACCTTTTTAACTTCATTTTAATGATGAGCAAATTTTTAATTTCTTAGAGCTTCTATTGTCTTGTTAAAGTAACTTCTTTATTATTGTTAATATTTATTTGTATTTTAGATCGATTATAATCTGACGAGGAAACTGTTACATGTTTCGAAACGTCATACGTTTTAATTTCGTTTTGAACTTGATACAATAAATTACACTTTTTTTTTGTCTGGAAGCAGTCGATTTGAGTTTTGTCACCACTTTCATTTATTATATTCCCGGATGTTAAACATAAGAAGGATTTAAAATCACATACTTTTTTCAATATTTCTAACGTTTTTATGCAACTTCAGATAAATAATATCAGAGTTGTGATATTGTCAACACAGTACATCCCCGAGATACTGTTTATCTGAAGTTGGATAAAAACACTGCAAACAATTGACAACTAAAATTATCCGGCTACGGATAATTTTTAGCCGTATCGTGATGAAAATTATCTGCTGTCGGATAAAAATTGACGTTTTCAATTGTTTGCAGTGTTTTTATCCAACTTGAGATAAATAGTGTCTCGGGAATGTATTGTGCTGACAATATTACAACTCTGACATTATTTATCCAACTTGACATCAGTAGTATCTCGGGGATGAACTGTATTGCCAATATGAAAACTTTGATATTATTCATTTGAAGTTGAATAAAAACATTGAAAACAGTTGAAGTTTTCAGGAGATCGGATACTTTCCCGACAGACTTCGTATTTAACCCAAGTGAGTTTGAAAAATGTTTTCTTGGTGCTTGTAACATAGATAGAAAGACAACAGGATTTCGGTGGAACTTGGTCGTTACGAGTTAATTAGTGCATTGTTAGTCCTCTTCACCCTCCCAACCCTTTTCTTGCTCTCCCTATGAACACGCGAATCCTCTAGAACTCCAGCATCCTCGCCTCCCTGAACCGGAAGCAGGGCGCCTGAGGGATGGCGGTTTATTTCGACGCGTGCCGAGAATAATCTGCATGGCCATCCTAACCCAACGTCACTTTTAACCCCTAGCCCCAGGGCGGCAATTTCTTTTATTTTTTTTTCTCTCTTTTTTCCGTTTTATTTTTATTGCCAACCGGCATTCTAGACAAGAGTGACAGCTTCCGGGAACGAAAGCCAATCTGGGATGCGTTGGAAGATAGGAGATAAAGAGAAGCAATTAATATCAATCTGATGGGAAATTACACAACCTGACCAGGTTCCTGTAAAGCTGATGGTGAACAAATTTTAGAATCTAGTTTTATATATGGGAACGTCTGCAAATTGACACATTGTCATCCATAATGCTGCAAAGTATCACATAGGAGGGGATCGCAAAGCTTTTGTAATACGTGACACTTCTTTATTATAAAAATAATTGAAACCCTATCGATACAGTAAAAACCAATATTATCAAAAAAATTCAATAGTTGCATCTTCAACCAAGTTGTTGAATTTTCAGGCCAAAAAGACAAATTTTTTAGAAGACAGTTGAACTTTTAACCCGAAAAGTTGAATTAACGAAAAAACGCCAATTCTCAGGCAACAGAGATGAATTTTCGACCAAAAAAGACGTCTTCAAGAAAATAGTTGAATTTTCAACAAAACAATGAAAGTTTCCAAAAATTAGTAGAATTTTTCACAAAATCGCTATATTTGTGACATAAAAGGATACATTTTCAACCAAACAATCAATTTTCTATAAAAAGACAAATTTTCAACAAAATGCATGAATTTTCAAAAAAATAGGTAAATTTTCAATTCAAAATAATAAGTTCTCAACCAAAAATAGAAAAGTTTCAACAATTAAAGAAACTAATTATAAGCAAACAAAGGAATTATCAGCCAGTTGAATTAAAAGAAAACAGACGAATTTTTAACAAAATTCTACATTCTTAACTTTTGTATCATCTATTCTATTTTCCATTCTATTATATTTTCTATTCCATTCTGTTTTCTACTCTATTTTCAATTTTCATTTTTCTATTCTATATTCTATTCCATTCCTATTTTATTCTATTCTATTTTTTATACTATTTTCCCTTTTATTTTCCATTCTCCCTATTATTGAATTTTATATTATATTTTTTACTGTATTTTATGTTCTACCTGCTATTCTATTTAATTCTATTCTATTCTATTGTATTTTCTAATCTGTTCAATTTTACTCTTTTCTATTATCTATTATATACTATTTCCCATTCTGCTTTCTATTATATTATATTTTCTGTTCTATTTTCTTATCTTTTCGATTCTTTTCTATTCTATTTTCAATTTTCTCATGCTTATTTTCTATTCTATTTCTTATCTATTCTATTCTATTTTCTATATTATTTTCCGTGTTACTTTCTTTTTCCTATTTTATTTTCCATTCTATATTCTATTCCTATTCTATTCGATTCGATTCTATTTCTATTCTATTCTCGATTTTATATCTATACTATTTCCCATTCTATTTTTTTCTATTTTATTTTCTATTCTATATTCTGTTCTATTCTATTCCTATTCTATTTTATTCTATTCCTATTCCATTCTATTCTATTCCTATTCCCTTCCTACCTTATTCCTATTCTATACCTATTCCCTTTCTATCATATTCCTATTCTATTCCTATTCCATTTCTATTCTATTATATTCCTATTCTATTCTATTACTATTCTATCCTATTGCTATTATATTCTATACTTATTCTATTCCATTCCTATTCTGTTTTATTCTCAATTCTATTTTCTTTACTATTTTCCATTGTACTTTTTTATGTTATTTTCTATTCGATATTGTATTCCCATTCTATTATATTCCTATTCTATTCCATTCCTATTCCGTTTTATTCCCAATTCTATTTTCTTTACTATTTTCCATTCAACTTTTTTAATGTTATTTTCTATTCTATTTTCTATTCCTGTTCTATTATATTCCTATTCTATTCTATTCCTATTCTATTTTATTCTATTCCAATTATATTCTATTCCTTTTCTATTATATTCTATTCCTATTCTATTTTCTATACTATTTTCCATTCTACTTTATTTTTGATATTTTGTTTTCCAGTCTATATTCAAATATATTTTATTCCGATTCTATTTTATTCTATTCCTATTCTATTCCTATTCTATTATATTCTATTCCTATTATATTATATTCTATTCCTATTCTTTAATTTTCTATTCCTATTCTATTTTCTATACTATTTTCCATTCTACTTTATTTTTTATATTTTGTTTTCCAGTCTATATTCTATTCTATTTGATTCCTATTCTATTTTATTCTATTTGTATTCCATTCTATTCCTATTCCCTTCCTATCCTATTCTGTTATATTTCTATTATATTCTATTACTATTCTATCCTATTCCTATTATATTCCATTCCTATTCTATTCCGTTTCTATTCTGTTTTATTCTAAATTCTATTTTCTATACTGTTTCCATTCTACTTTTTTTATGTTATTTTCTATTCTATATTCTATTACTATTATATTTTATTCTATTTCCATTATATTCTATTCCTATTTTATCATATTCTATTCCTATTATATTATATTCTATTCCTATTCTACAATTTTTTATTCCTATTCTATTTTCTATACTATTTTCCATTCTACTTTATTTTTTATATTTTGTTTTCCAGTCAATATTCTCTTCTATTTGATTCCTATCCTATTTTATTCTTTTCCTATCCTATTATATTCTATTATTATTCTATTCCTATTCTATTCCTATTCTATTCCTATTTTATTTTATTACTATTCTATCCTATTCCTATTATATTCTATTCCTATTCTATAATGTTCTATTCCTATTCTATTTTCTATACTATTCACCATTCTAATTTATTTTTTATATTTTGTTTTCCAGTCAATATTCTCTTCTATTTGATTCCTATCCTATTTCATTCTTTTCCTATCCTATTCTATTCCTATTCTATTCTATTCTTATTCTATTCTACTCTATTCTCTATTCTATTTTTTATATTATTTTTCATTCTACTTTCTTTCACCTATTTTATTTTACTGTCTATTCTATATTCTATTCTGTCCCTATTCTATTTTATTCATATTCTATTCTATTTCTATTCTGTTATATCCTAATTCTATTCTGCTCTATTCTCTATTCTATTTTTTATATTATTTTTCATTATTCTTTCTTTTTCCTATTTTATTTTACTTTCTATTCTATATTCTATTCTATCCCTATTCTATTTTAATCCTATTCTATTATATTCCTATTTTACTCTTATTCTATTCTATTGTATTTTCTATTCTTTTCTATTTTCTATACTATTTATTATTCTATTTTCCCTCTTTTTTTCTATTGTATGTTCTATTTTCAATTACGTTTTCTACCAAATTGTTGAAATTTCAAGCTGAAAGTGTGAATTTTCTACAAAACAGTTCAATTATCAATCCGAAAAATTCAATTTTGGACGAAACGTTAATTTTTAGCCAAGAGAGATGAATTTTCGACCAAAAATGATGACTTGACAAAATAGTTGAATTTTCAACCAAATCATTAAACTTTGAAAAAATAGGTAAATTTTAAACTTGAAAAAATCAGTACCAAACATGAATCAGTTAAATTTGCAGTTAATAAATAAGTTTCAAGCAGAAAAATAAGCAAATTATTAATCAGTTGAATTAAGCGACAAAAGAGGAATTGTGATAAAAATAGTTGAATCCCTAACCGAAGTGATGGATTTTAAATAAAATACATGAATTTTCAACGAGGAAAGATCAATTTTCAACAAAAAATGGAATAGTTATATTATCGATGAAGTAGATTAATTCTAAACAGCAACAAAATCTTTTGGCTAAAATGATAAATATTCATGAAAAAAAAAATTCAAGGAAGCATTTTAACATTCAAGCAAAAAATTTATTTTGTAACCTACAAGATTAATTTTTTGCAAACAAAAAAAAAATTATTGACAAAATAGATGAATTTTCAACCGAATACTTGAATTTTCGAACAAATAGTTGAATTTTTAACTGGAAAAAATCAATTTTCAACTGAAAATAGAATAGTTGAATTTTCAAATAAAAAAATTATTATTGCGACCAAAAATTAAACGAATTTTCAACGAATAGTTGAATTTTCAACAAAAGAGATGAATTTTCAACTAAAATGACGAATATTCATAACAACAACAAAAAAAGAATTTTCAGTAAGAGTTTTTACCATATAACCAAAGAGTTAAATATTCAACCGAAGAGTTTATTTTTAAACCTAGAATATTGATTTAAAGAAAATTAAGCCAAATAGATGAATTTTCAACCGAATACTTGAATTTTTAACCAAATAGTTGAATCTTAAAATAAAACAGATAAATTTAATTAAATTTTTAGTTGCAAAAACAAATTTTGCAACCGAAAATGAAACAAATTTTTAACAAAATAGTTAAATTTCCCAACAAAGAGATGAATCTCCATAACAAAATTAATTTACAAATAAGTAGCTCAACTTTTAACTAAATAATTGAATTTTGACGAAGAAAGATAATTTTTGAATAAAATAGTTGCCGTTTCAACAAAATAATTAAATTTTTACCCAAATAGTAGAATTTTCAACTAAACGATATGAAGAAACATATATATTATGTAGATTATCAAAATTCCTATTTATTCATTGCAAATTTCAGTCTCTTCCCCTTTCCTCGATTTTCCACTTAAATGCGAACAGAATTAATATAACCCAAAAAGAGAACCCAAATATTTTTGGGTCAAAAGTTTGTTACTGTATTTTTGGTTCAGAATTTAGCTTTGATAGAAAGTCTCATTATTATTTTATTCAAAATTCAGCAATCTTATTCAGCAGTCCTATTTGATAGAAAATTAATATTCTTGGTTAAAAAGTTATTTTTTTTTTATTCAAAATTGAACTTTTTGGTAAAAATTTATGTATTTGTTTGAAAATTTGTCCTTTTTGGTTAAAAATCCATGTATTTTATCAAAAATGTGTCTACCTTGGTAGAAAATTCAACTGTTTGGTTGAAAATTCCTGTATTTTGTTAAAAATTTGTCTTTTTTGGTAGAAAATTAATCTGCTTGGTTGAAAATGAAATTCATTAACTGTAAATTTAACTATTTTATTTTGATATTCTATTCTGTTCGATTCCTATTCTATTTTATTCCAACGATATTCTATTATATTCCTATTCTATCCTGTTCCTATTATATTCTATTGCTATCACATTCTATTCCTATTCAATTCCTATTCTATTCTCAATTCTATTTTCTTTACTATTTTCCATTCAACTTTGTTTTTTCTTGGTTAATTTCTATTCTATATTCTATTCCTATTATATATTTCTATTCTTTTCTATTCCTATTCTATTCTATTCTATTCCCATCCTATTCCTATTCTATTCTATTCAATTTTCTATACTATTTCCATTCTACTTTCTTTTTTTATTTTATTTTCTATTCTATATTATATTATATTCCCATTTTATTCCTATTCTATTCTATTTCCATTCTATTCCCTATTCTATTTGCTCCAACATTTTCCATTCTACTTTCTTTTTTTAAATGTTATTTTCTATTCTATAATCTATTCCTATTCTATTCAATTCTATTCTTATTCAACTTTCTTTTTTTGAATTTTATTCTCTATTCTGTATTATATTATATTCCTATTCTATTCCTATTCTATTCAATTCTATTCTATCCTATTTCCATTATATTCTATTCCCATTCTATTCTCTATTCTACTTTTTTTCTATATTATTTTCTAATCTATTCCCAATCTATTTCTATTCTATCCCAATTCTAGTTCTATTCTAATATATTCCTATTCTATTCATATTCTATTTCTATTCTATTCCTATTATATTCCTATTCTATTTTGTTTTAATTCTATTCTATTCTATTCCTATTCTATTCAATTCTATTATATTCCTATTCCATTCTATTCTCTATTCTATTTTGTATATTATTTTCCACTCCTGTATTATGTTCAAAATTTGTCTTTGTTGGTAGAAAATTAATCTGCTGGGTTGAAAATGAATTATTTGGTTAAAAACGAATTTCTATAACTGTAAATTTAACTATTTTATTTTTATACTCTATTCTATTCGAATTGTATTCAATTTTATATTATTCTATTCGTATTCTATTATATTCCTATTTTATTCTATTTCTATTCCATTATATTCCAATTCTATCCTATTCCTATTATTTTCTATCCCTATTATATTTTATTCCTATTCTATTCCTATTCTATTCTCTGTTCTATTTTCTGTACTATTTTCCATTCTACTTTCTTTTCTCTATATTATTTTCTATTCTATATTCTATTCCTATTCTAATCTATATTTCCATTCTTTTCTATTCCTATTCTATTCTATTATGTTTTCTATACTATTTCCATTCTAATTTCTTTTTCTATTTTATTTTCTATTCTTTATTCAATTCCTACTCTATCCTGTTTTATTCCTATTTTATTCTATTCTGTTTCTATTCTATTTTATTCCTATTCTATTCTTACTCTATTCAATTATATTATATTCCTATTCTATTCTATTCTCTACTCTATTTTCTGTACTATTTTGCATTCTACTTTATTTGTTCTATGTTATCTTCTATTCTATATTCTATACCTATTCTATCCTATGTTTCTATTCTTTCCTTTTCCTATTCTATTCTATTCCTATTCTATTCTATTCCTATCCTATTCCTATTCTATTTTCTATACTATTTCCATTCTCCTTTCTTTTTTTTATTTTATTTTCTATTCTATATTATATTATATTCCCATTCTATTCTCTATTCTATTTTCTGTACTATTTTCCATTCTGCCTTCTTTTATTATGCTATTTCTTATTTTATATTCTATTCCTATTCTCTACTAATTATATTCCATTGCTTTTCCATTTTTTTTCCTATACTATTTCTATTGAACCTTCTTTTTTATTTTATTTTCTATTCTGTATTATATTATATTCCCATTCTATTCCTATTCTATTTCTATTCTATTCCTATTCCAGTCTATATTTCTATTCTTTTCTATTCCTATTCTATTCTATTCCTATCCTATTCTATTCTATTTTCTATACTATTTCCATTCTATTTTCTTTTTCTATTTATTTTCTATTCTATATTCTATTCCTATTTTATTCTGTTTTATTCCCATTTTATTATATTCTGTTCCTATTCTATTCTATTTCTATTCTATTCCTATTCTATTACTATTATATTTTCATTCTATTCCTATCCTATTCTATTTTCTATACTATTTCCATTCTACTTTCTTTTTCTACTTTATTTTCTATTCTATATTCTATTCATATTCTATTATATTCTTATCCTATTCTATTCTATTCCTACTCTATTCCTATTCTATTCCTATCATATTCCTATTCTATTCTATTTTCTATACTATTTCCATGCTACTTTCTTTTTCTATTTTATTTTATATTCTACATTCTATTCCTATTCTATTCTGTGTTATTCTTATTCTATTCCTACTCTATTCATTTGTATTCTATTCCTATTCTAGTCTATTCTCTATTATATTTTCTATACTATTTTCCATTTCTGTATTTTGTGCAAAATTTGTTGTTTTTTTTTGTAGAAAATTAATCTGCTTGGTTGAAAATGAATTTTTGGGTTAAAAATAAATTTCTATGACTATAAATTTAAATATTTTATTTTTGGTTGAAACGTGATCTCTCTCAGTTAAAAAATCATATATTTTGTTGAGAAATCGACTTACTTGATAGAAAATTAATCTTCTCAGTTAAAACTTCTACCTTCCGGTTGAATGTTAATTTCTTTGGTTAAAAATTCGTCGTTTTTGACAGAAAATAGTATTCTTTGGTTAAAAATGGATCGTTCTGGTTGAGAAATCAATTATTTGGTTAAGAGAAAGTAAGATTTCATCAAACCCAGGTTGAACTATTTTACACTTTTTAATTCAAGCTATTTAAACTTGATTCTTGTTCAGAGGGTAGTTCCTGGGGCTTTCTGAAAAGCGGTGGGTGGGTGCAAATAAAAAATTAATGCTCTCGTATTGGTAGAAATGGGAGATTTCCCTCTGTTATTCTTATGGGAAAATTCAGGAGTCGGGCTTTACGCTTTAATATTGTCCGATCAAAAAAAGAAAAAATACGTATTCATTTTTTTTTAATCTGACAAAATGAGCCGTTACCCCAAGCGAAATTAGTTTCTTTTTTTAAACAAGCCCAATTTACCACACAGTAAATCTTTAAAGAAATATTTTATTACGTAAAATTTCTCTACTAGCAGGAAAAATATGGTTCTATCCGAAGGACTTCTGACACAGTGAAAAAAATGAGGAACATTAATCACTGACTAATTAAAAGCAACTCAATTGATTCATTTATTATCTAAATTATATTGTATAAATCTTTTTTTTAATAATCTCTATTCTTGTGTGATATGATTTTTGAAGAAAGTGTTCTTTGAATTAAAAGCACGGAAACCAAAAAATGTGGATGGAGAAAGTGGTATGGGAAGAAAAGTCGAGGAAACTGGGAGTGATAAGAGACTCAGTCCGGTATGTGCCTATCTTTCTACAAGAGTTATCGAAAGAGAATAGTTTCTGCAGTCGAAAGTGGTAATGAAAAAAATAAAATAAAATAGGGAAGAAGTGTGATCCTGACAGCGAGAATTGTATCTGGGAATCGATAAAATTTTCTTGGTGCTTGCAGAGCGTGCTAAACGATTTCTCTAAGTAAACACCCCTTTATCGTAACGAGTCCGCAAATTATTTTTCACGGTTCAAAAACATTTTTGATCAATTTTCCATTTTCTATTTTCAATTTGCTATTTGCTATTTCCCATTTTATATTTTTTAATATATTCTGTACTATTCTTCATTCTACTTTCTATTCTATCGTATTTTCTATTGCACTCAATTCTTTTCTATTCTATTTTCTTTTTTCTACTTTCAATTATATTTTTAACTGTTTTTTCTAATCCATTTTTCATTATATTTTCTATTATATATTCTATACTATTTTCCATTCTACTTTCTTATCTATTGTCTTTTTTATTCTATGATATTTTCCGTTCCATTCTATTTTATTTTCTATTCTATATTCTATTCAATTCCTCTTCTATTCTATGATCTATTATCTATTCTATTTTCCATACTATTCTTCATTCTACTTTCTTTTTTCTATTTTATTCCCATTCTATATTCCATTCCCATTTCATTCTATTCAACTCCTATTCTATTCTATTTCTATTCTATTCTCTATTTTATGTCTATACTATTTCTCATTCTATTTTTTTTCTATTTCATTTCCTATTCTATATTCTGTTCTATTCTATTCCTATTCTATTTTCTATGCTATTTTCTATTCTACTTTCGTTTTTATATTTTGTTTTCTATTCTATACTCTATTTTTATTCCTATCCTATTCTATTATATTCTTTATTCTATTGTCTATACCGTTTTCATTGTACTTTCTTTTTGCTATTTTATTTTTTATTCTATATTATATTCTATTCCTATTCCCTTCCTATCCTATTCCTATTCTATTTCTATTCTATTTCTATTCTATTCCCATTCTATTCCTATTATATTCCTATTAAATTCCTATTCTATTCCTATTCTATTCCTATTCTATTCTATTCCTATTCTATTCTATTCCTATACTATTCTATTCTTATTCTATTCCCACTCTATTCAATCCTATCCTATTCCATTCTCTATTCTATTTTCTATACTATTTTCTATTCCACTTTCTTTTTCTATTTTTTTCTATATTCTATTCCTATTCTATTCCTATTTCTATTCTATTTCCACTTTATTCAATTCTATTCTATTCCTATTCTATTCTTATTCTATTCAATTTCTATTATATTCCTATTCTATTCCGATTCTATTCCTATCCTATTCCTATTATATTCGTATTCTATTCCCACTCCATTAAATCCTATTCTATTCATATTCTATTCCTATTCTATTCCTATTCTATTCCTATTCTATTCCTATTCTATTCCTATTCGATTCCTATTCTATTCCCATTTCTATTCTATTTCCACTCTATTCAATTATATTCTATTCCTATCCTATTCCTATTCTATTCCTATTCTATTCCCACTCTATTCAATCCTATTATATTCCCATTCTATTTCGTCCTCTATTCTCTATTCTATTTTCTATACTATTTTCCATTCTAATTTCTTTTTCTATTTTTTTCTATATTCTTTTCCTATTCTAGTCTGTTTTATTCCTATTCTATTTTATTCTATTCCTATTTTATTTATATTCTATTCCTATTCTATTCCCACTCTATTCAATTCTATTATATTTCTATTCTATTCCCACTCTATTCAATCCTATTCTATTCCTATTGTATTCCATTCTCTATTCTATTTTCTATACTATTTTCCATTCTACTTTCTTTTTCTATTTTTTCCCTATATTCTGTTCCTATTCTATTCTGTTTTATTCCGATCCTATTTTATTATATTCCTATTCTATTTCTATTCTATTCCTATTTTTTTCTATTCCTATTCTATTCCTATTCTATTCCTATTCCTATTCTATTCTCACTCTATTCAATTATATTCTATTCCCATTCTATTCCATTCTCTATTCTATTTTCTATACTATTTTCCATTCTAATTTCTTTTTGTATTTTTTTTCTATATTTTGTTCCTATTCTATTCTGTTTTATTCCTATTTTATTATATTCTATTCCTATTCTATTCCTATTATATTCCTATTCTATTCCTATTTCTATTCTATTCTTATTCTATTCTATTTATATTCTATTTCTATTCTATTCTTATTCTATTCTATTCATATTCTATTCCTATTCTATTCCCATTCTATTCCTATTCTATTTTCTATACTATTTTCCATTCCACTTTCTTTTTCTTTTTTTTTATATATTCTGTTCCTGTTCTATTCTGTGTTATTCCCATTCAATTATATTATATTCCTATTCTATTTCTATTATATTCCTATTCTTTTCCTATTCTATTCCTATTTTTATTCTATTTCCACTCTATTCAATTCTATTCTATTCCTATCCTATTCCTGTTCTATTATATTTCTACTCTATTCCCACTCTATTCAATTGTATTGTATTTCCATTCTTTTCTATTCCTTATTGTATTCTTTTCTATTCTTTATTCTATTTTCTATACTATTTGCCATTCCACTTTCTTTTTTCTATTTTATTTTCCATTCTATATTCTATCCTTATTCTATTGAACTCGATTCCTATTCTATTTTATTCCTATTCTCTTCTCTATTCCTATTCTATTCTATATTTCTATTTTTGTCTATTCCTATTATATTCTATTTCTATTCTATTATGTTCCTATCATATTCTATTTCTTTTATATTTTATTCTATTTTCTATACTTTTTTCCATTCTACTTGATTTTTCTATTTTATTTTCTATTCTATATTTCTGTTCTATTCAATTCTTTTTTATTCTATTTTCTATTATATTGTATTTTATATTCTGTTCTATTCTCTATACTTTTTATTATTCTATTTTTCCTCTTTCTTTCCATTCTATTTTCTATTTTCTATTTTTAATTACGTTTTCTACTGCATTTTCCATTCTATTCAATTATTTTATTAAATTAAAGACCAATGTTATCGACAAAAAAATATTAGTTGCATTTTGAACCGAATTGTTAAAATTTCAAGCTCAAAGGGAGAATTTTCTACAACAAAGTTAAATTTTCAAGTTGAAAAATTCAATTTTGGCCAAAATGTTTATTTTTAGCCAAAATAGATGAATTTTCGACCAAAAATGATTACTTAACAAAACAGTTGAATTTTCAACAAAATCATTAAACTTTAAAAAAATAGTTAAATTTGAAAGTTAAAAAAAAAGTTTTTGATCAAACATGAGTCAGTTAAATTTTCTTGAAAAAAATAAATTTCGAAAAGAAAAAAACTAATTATTAATCAGTTCAATTAAGCGGAAGAAGACGAATTTTGAACATAAAGGTTGAATCTTCAACCAAATAGATGCATTTTCCACAAACACGATTAATTTGATATGCAAGTAGATAATTTTGTAACAAAATAGTTAAGTTTTCAAGCTAGAAAGTCGAATATTTTAAAAAGAATTTGAATTTTAAAAGAGAAGAAAAGAATTTTTAACAAGAAAGTTAATTCTCAATCAAAAAACATGAATTTTATAAATTTTTTTTTTTTGGAAAAATAGTTATATTTGAAACAAAGGGAACAATTTTCAACTAAAATTAAGAATATTCAGAACAAAAATTATTTTTTTTCATTCTTTTTTCTATTCTATTCAATTTTCTGATTAATTCTTTTTTCTTTTCTATTCTATTTTCTATTCTATTTTTCATCATTTTTTCTATTCTACTCGTATTATTATTCTATTCCATTATATTTTCTATTCTACTTTCGGAACTAATTTATATTCTATTGTATTCTATTTTATTCTATTATGTTCTATTCTACTCTACACTACTTTACTTTACTCTACTCCACTCTATTCTATTCTATTCTATTTTAGTCTATTCTATTCTATTCTATTTTATTCTATTCTATTCTATTCTATCCCATTCCATTCTTTTCTATTCTAGTCTATTCTATTCTATCCCATTCTATTCCATTCCATTCTATTCTATTCTATTGTATTCTATTCTATTCTGTTCTGTTCTATTCTACTCTACTCTGCACTACTTTACTTTACTCTACTCTACTCTATTCTATTCTATTTTAGTCTATTATATTATATTCTATTATATTTTATTCTATTCTATCCCATTCCATTCCATTCTATTCTATTCTATCCCATTTTATTCAATTCTATTCCAATCAATTCTATTCTATTGTATTCTATTCTATTCTACATTATTCTATTCCATTCTATTCTATTGTTTATTATTCCATTCTATTCTATTGTTTATTATTCTATTCTATTCCATTCTATTGCATTCTATTCTGTTTTGTTCTGTTCTATTCTACTCTACTCTACACTACGTTAATCTACTCTATTCTATTCTATTCTATTTGATTCTATTCTATTCTATCCGATTCTATTCCATCCCATTCTATTCTATTTTACTCTATTATATTCTATTATATATTATACTATATTTACTATACCATTATACATTCTATTTTTTATTCTATCTTCTATTCTCCTTTCTATACTATTTTCCATTCTTTTTCCAATATATTTTGTATTCTATTATCTATTCTAGTCTAACCTAATCTATTCTATCTTATTCTGTTCTATCTTATTCTATTATTTTTCTACTCTATTCATTTTCTATTTGATTCTATTTTCTATTCTACTTTTTAAACTATTTTCTGTTCTATTCTGTTCTATTATATATTATTGTATTCCATTTTA
>JAABKJ010005094.1:0-23482 GCA_011634705.1 Andricus grossulariae
TCCTTGAATTCCATGAATTCCTTGAATTCCATGAATTCCTTGAATTCCATGAATTCCTTGAATTCCATGAATTCCTTCAATTCCATGAATTTTTTGAATTCCATCAATTCCTTGAATTCCATGAATTTCTTGAATTCCGTGAATTCCACGAATGCCTTTACTTCCCAAATACCATGAATTCCATGTATTTCTTGAATTCCACGAATTTCTTGAACTCCATGGATTCCCTGAATTTTACTAATTCCTTGAATTCCATGAATTCTTTGAATTCCATGAATTCTTTGAATTCCATGAATTCTTTGAATTCCATGAATTTCTTGAATTTCACGAATTCCTTCAATTCCACGAATTCCGCGAGTTTTTTGAATTCCACTTATTTCCTGAATTCCATTAATTCCTTCAATTTCACGGATTTCTGGAATTTCACGAATTCCTTGAATTTCAGGAATTTCTTGAATTCCACGAATTCCTTAAATTCCACGAATTCCTTGAATTCCACAAATTCCTTGAATTCCACGAATTTCTTCAATTGCACGAATTTCTTGAATTCCACGAATTCCTTCAATTGCAAGAATTTCTCAAATTCCACGAATTCCTTCAATTCCACGGAATTTCTGGAATTCCATGAATTCCTTGAATTTCACGAATTCCTTCAATTCCACGAATTCCTTGAATTCCATGAATTCCTTGAATTTCACGAATTCCTTCAATTCCGCGAATTCCTTGAATTCCATGAATTCCTTGAATTTCACGAATTCCTTCAATTCCACGAATTTCTTGAATTCCACGAATTCCTTCAATTCCACAAATTCCTTCAATTCCACGAATTTCTTGAATTCCACGAATTCCTTCAATTCCAAGAATTTTTCAAATTCCACGAATTCCTTCAATTCCACGAATTTCTTGAATGCCACGAATTTCTTGAATTCCACGAATTCCTTCAATTCCACAAATTCCTTCAATTCCACAAATTTCTTGAATTCCACGAATTCCTTCAATTCCATGAATTTCTTGAATTCCACGAATTTCTTGCATTCCACGAATTCCTTTAATTCCACGAATTTCTTGAATTTCACGAATTCCTTCAATTCAACGAACTTCTCAAATTCCACGAATTCCTTCAAGTCCACGAATTTCTTGAATTTCACTAATTTCCTGAATTCCACGAATTCCTTCAATTCCACGGATTTCTGGAATTCCACGAATTCTTTGAATTTCACGAATTCCTTCAATTCCACGAATTCCTTGAATTCCATGAATTCCTTGAATTTCACGAATTTCTTCAATTCCACGAATTTCTTGAATTCCACGAATTCCTTTAATTCCACAAATTCCTTGAATTCCACGAATTCCTTCAATTCCACGAATTTCTTGAGTTCCACGAATTCCTTCAATTCCAAGAATTTTTCAAACTCCACGAATTCCTCAAATTCCACGAATTCCTTGAATTCCACGGATTTCTGGAATTCCAAGAATTTCTCGAATTTCACGAATTCCTTCAATTCCACGGATTTCTGGAATTCCAAGAATTCCTTGAATTTCACGAATTTTTTGAATTCCACGAACTCCTTGAATTTCACGAATTTCTTGAATTCCACGAAATCCTTAAATTCCACGAATTCCTTGAATTCCATGAATTCCATGAATTCCTTGAATTCCACGAATTCCTTAAATTCCACGAATTCCTTCAATTCCACGAATTTCTTGAATTCCACGAATTCCTTCAATTCCACAAATTTCTTGAATTCCACGAATTCCTTCAATTCCATGAATTTCTAGAATTCCACGAATTTATTGAATTCCACGAATTCCTTGAATTTCACGAATTCCTTCAATTCCAAGAATTTCTTGAATTCCACGAATTCCTTCAATTCCACGAATTTCTTGAATTTCTTGAATTCCACGAATTTCTCAAATTCCACGAATTCCTTCAATTCCACGAATTTATTGAATTCCACGAATGCCTTCAATTCCACGAATTTCTTGAATTCCACGAATTCCTTCAATTCCACGAATTTCTTGAATTCCACGAATTCCTTCAATTCCGCGAATTTCTTGAATTTCACGAATTCCTTCAATTCCACGAATTTTTTCAATTCCACGAATTCCTTCAATTCCACGAATTTCTCACATTCCTCAAATTGGACCTGCTACGTTGCCAGAGCGTGACGCGTAACATGACGCTCGAGCACTGCGTCACGATTCTTATAGATTCGTTGATAGCGCAAAAATGCCATCCGGCACCCCAATAAAGTTTCACTTTTAAAGTTGCCCAATTCTGAATACTAAGGTCTATAAATGTAGTTCAAAAATTCGCACAATCGTGTGAATTATCCATCGGCCCAAGGATGGCCCAACATATCCAAAGATTGGCGAAGATACCGAATCAATAGTTATAGACTGACTCTATTAGTCTATTTGCCAAGCATCGACCTAGAGTAAAATCGTTGTCCGGAAGTTGGAGCGATTTTCTTAGCCATGTAATTGACTCAATTCGTCACAAAATTGATTTCAAACAATTTTCAAGGCATTTCGTAATTCCCCATGGTAGAACCATGGGATTCGGTCACAAGCCATACTTCAGCCATACTATGGGCGAACTCTGACGAACTATGGGCAAAAACTTGTCCAAGACTTGAGCCATGGTACTTGTGTTTTGTCCCACGGTAACCATTTCCACGCGGGCAGTGAGAAGTGGATCACCGCATTAAATCAGTATCGGGTTTCACTCATAAATCATTGGATTTGACTGATAATTCAGTGGCAATACTTACTGATTGAATTCAGTCACACACTTCTCATTGACTCAAATTAATAGAGTGATTTAACAGTAGAAAAAGTTACTGAAGTTTCAATGATGGGTATATACTGAAAATCCAGTATTTCCAGTTGCCTTGTACTATAGGGAATATGTGCAGAAAGACTGAAATTTCAGTGAATTTTCTCTGATTCTGGGTTTTCACTGATTATAATCTTCAAAAATGAGCCACGGATTCTTTGTGAAATACCCGTCTCTAAAATCGAAGCAGTGTCGGGCTACCTCAATCAATCATAGTTCCTGATTTCTCAGTGACAATTCATGGAGAAATCGGTGACTATTCAGTAATATTACAGTCGCGTCTCAGTGATTTTCCAGTGGAAAAATTACTGAAATTTCAGTGACAAGCCACTGATTTCTCGGAATACTTTCACTGATTGAAGTAGCTAGAATTATGCACTGATTTCGAGTGAAATTTCACTAATTCAAATTTAACTGAATCTAAACTGAATCTGAACTGGTCACTAAATGAAATCAGTTTGGGCCATACTGCTATTGTGTAATCAGTGAAATTTACTAATAAATTAATAAAACATGGTACTAAATCATAGTTCTCAATATTTTAAGATCAGTGAATAATCATTTAATGATGTACAAAACTTCAGCTTAAAAGTTATCAATTTAAAACTTAAAAATGATGAAATTTTGTTGTCTGTTATATCTGATTACAAATTAGGCAAAATTTTTCTAAAAATATGAAATTCAATGCGCAGATTCTATGAGTATTCAAGAGCTTTGTAGCATTTTTTTTGTTTATTTATTATATGTAATATGAATAGTCTGGTACTACAAATACACATATAAATATTATACTATAGCTAATTTTTATATGCATTAAATCATTTTTTTCGTTAAATTAATGTTTAATTGAGTCTTTTCAATTTAATTTGATCATTAATTTGAAATAGTATTATTATTTATCATACCTTTTCAACGTCCATGTTTAAGCTGCTTGGTGGAAGGGAAAGATGAAGTTAATTAATGATTATTATACTTATATGTAATTAATATAATTTCTTATGATTATTTCGAATAATTAATAAAAATTTGACCAAACGACTAATTTTAAATATACTTTTTATAAATTTCTCTTGCAAATTTGTTTAAAGACAATGTGTGCGGGGCAAAAATTTCTCTAAATTAAAAATTAAATGAAAATATAATATAGACAATTTTTTCGTTGTTGCTAAAGTTGATAAAAAGCCTACATTTTATGGTAGATTAATAGGTAATAAAAAATGGAAAATTTAAATATATATAGGGTATCTCTTGTAACATTTTTTTTATATGCAAATTCTTTTTGAAATTACATTGGTATGTATTATGTAGTAGTATTATTTCAAGAGTAAAGACAGCTCTTAAAAAAGCTGATAAACAAACTCCTATCCAGGACGACGGGGATCCTATCCGAGTACAACCCGAGCCAAGCGCTCCTTAACTTTGGTGATCGAAGGAGAAGCCCTAAAAAGTACCATGTGCGCAAACGGACAAATTATGCCTCAAATAAACTAGAAAAAATATAAAATAATTTTTTTTTCTTCAAAAACTGATAAGCATTTCTTGGAATAAATAATCCGTTTCAATTACATTAAAAAATAAAATGTCTTAAAAAATATAAAATAATTTACTTACAAAATCTTTGTGAGCTTGAGAAAAATTCAAAATTGTAATTGCAAAAATGCAATTTTTAAAGCTGCTACTTTTGCATAAATTTGTTTGGAATTTATGGAACAATAATAAATTGACTATTCTGATTCGTTCCGCTCTTTCTTCCAATTTTACGATGGAATAGAATCTGATATTTGGCAACAAAAATGCTTATAATTTTGTAAACAAAATTTCTCTTAGTTACAGTTAAAATGATTGAAAATTGATGTTGTCTTCCCTCAAAATTATTTTTAGACCCGAATGAAAATAAACGTTGTATTACAAATTTGAGACAGTCAAGTAAAAATATGTTCTCGATTTCTTTCTACGATATTCTGAAAACGTGACACAATCTTTCCGGCCTAAATTTTTCTCTTTGTTTGAGATATGACTAAGTGAAAAATAAATCCAACATTTTTTTCAGATTCCAGTAAGACTCTAGACATTTGTTATCATATCTTGTTAAATGGGATGAGAATATATCTTGAGTAAACTTAAGAGTAAATTCGAGAACTCAAACGGGTACAAAGTCTACGATAATGTCGCAGTTATTGCATAAGTGGGTATATAATCTATAATAATACATACTAAGATCAAATATCGTCATAGTGTAATTTATACCAATATTATCAATAAGATAAAACAGCCCCTAAGTAACATAAACGAGCATCGTTGGCTAGTAATTACACTACCTTTTTGACATGTCGCAGAATTTCACCGAAATTTTAAAACCAAAAGAGTTCTATGAAGGTTGTCATATATTTGCCGAAACCAACTGTATGTAGATAATACAGAAAAGAAAGAATATAAAAAGCGATCATACATTATCTTGAGAGCTCATATTAGGAGGAGTAATAGAACTGCATGTGAAGTACAAAATATGTATAATTTACAAAGTTGAAATAGAATTACGTATTAAAGTGAGTGGATTCTAGGTCAGGAAATCAACAACAACCTTCTTCAGATTCTTATTATTACGTTTTATATATTTTCAATGCGATTCTAATATGTAGTTTATATTCTAAAATAGGCAATCTGATGACGGAATTGGTCCGATTCCGAAAGGTTATTGTAAAAATTCTGAATAAAATCGTCAGGAAGTAGTAGGAACAAATAAGGGATTTCCTTATAAATATCAACGTTCAGATTGAAATTGTACAAGATTGAACGAATGAAATAAATTGTCTCACTTATAAATTTTCAATCCAAATTTTTGAATTTTGATCTTTGTCAAAATGTTGTTCACCACTTATGTTGGAAACTGCTCAATTGTGAACAATGAAATAATAAGAGTTTTTAATGTTTCAATTACATATTATGCAATATTGTTTTAATGTTTCAATCATACATATTGTGCAATATTGTGCAATTATATATTGTACAATTGTCTCTATAGGAAGAAAATATTTAATTGTATTTTTAAGAATCACAATATTATTAATGTTGATACTATTTAACAGAAAAAATATGGTTGTTGATGAGAAGAATTTAAAACATACCAAAATGCTTATCTAACCAATTAAATTTTTTGCATAACTTTTCTTATTATTCATAATGCTTCTTAAAAAATACTTTAAAATTATGCAATTTTTTTATTTGCAACATAATTTCAAATTAAAAATCTAGAACGGTTCATTTCAACACTTGGAAAAGATCAAATTTATCAATCTTCGAACCAAAATTATTCGATTTTGAAAACTTAATTTTTCAATATGATAGTACGGAAAGACTGGTCACTAGGAATAAAATGTTTAATATTGAGGAGTTCTATTCAAGGAGGCGATAGGCGCTCGAAAAAGGGTAGAAGTATTGTCTGTGTCGTGAAGTCATGTGTCGAAATTGAAAATCGAAATTTGAAAAAATAACAAAAAATATCTTTAGATAGCTCTAGAAAAATGAACTTGAGTCTTTACTTACGCTTTTTCTCTCACGTTTCACGTTTTCGAGTAAATAACTAAAAACTGCGTTATTTTTTTATTGACATTAAACTCGCCATAAGTAATTCGTTTAGCAAAAAATTGACGAATTCGTTTTTGAGTTTTATTTGTCATACTCTAGCGGAGACGACAGTGTTCAAAAAAAGATAAATAGTTAATTTCAAATCCATGTTTTTTTAATCCGAACACAAAACCATGCTTTTCGAGTTACGCATTAAAAAAGTGATCGAGGAAGTTTAAGCTATACAACAAACTTCCTGTGGAAGAATTTACCGCTAATGTATTGGCAAACTTTTCGAAAAATCTCAAATAGAATGGATTTTTAGTTTTAAATAAAAATTGTTGTTTGCTTTTTCCTCTAGCTCGCACTCGTCAGCGCTCCGATATTCCTTGAAAAATCCTGTCGTGACGCGTCGCGCGCTTAAACTTCCTCGATCACTTTTTTAAAGCGAAACACTAAAAACATGGTTTTTTGTACGGATTAAAAAAACATGGATTTGCAATTAATTATTATTTATCTTTTATCGAACACTGTCGCCTCCGTTAGAGTATCGCGAATAAAATTCAAAAAGAAATTGGTCAATTCGTTAGTAAACAAATTATTTATGACGATTTTAATGTGAAAAACATGGATTTTTCAATAAAAAAATAACGCAGTTTTTATTTATTTACTCGAAAATTTGCAACGTGAAAGAAAACCCGTAAGTAGAGACTCAAGTTCATTTTTCAAGAGCTATCTAACGATATTTTTTGTTTTTTCAAACTTCGATTTTCAACTTTGACACATGACGTAACGACGCGGGCACTAGTTCTACCCGTTTTCGAGCGCCTGTAGCCTTCTTGAATAGAACTCCTCAATTATATTTCCAAGGGTCGATATATTATTAATGTTGATATTATTTGACAGAAAAAATTTAAAACATACCAAAATTGCTTATCTAAATAATTTTATTTTTTGCCTAACTTTTCTTATTCATATTCCTTCTTAAAAAATACTTTAAAGTTTTGAAATTACTACGGCTTTTAACTTGAAATACATTTGAAGAATTTGAAAGGATTCAATTTCAAATCTCTGAAAATTCAATTTTTTCATGCGATCAATTTCTAATAGCAAAAAATACTGTTAATTTTTTTTTTTAATCGATTAATATCTTTTACCTCCTCAAGCGTGTTGAAAATGGAAAAAATTGTATCGACGCGCAAAAAATATGAAAAAATTTGATATTAAAAATGTATCAAAAATTAAAATTTTCTTTTAATTTGAATTATATATTTTTTTTTAAATACACGCATAAAATTACCTTAAGAAAAATTTGTATTGTATTGCTGAAAAAAAAACGGTTATATAAGGGCCATATTTCAATCAAGAGCTGAGATGCCTCATTTCCGAAACAAGGCGGATTTTACTCAAAAATTGTAATTGTTAATAATTAATGAGTTATTTATTTACGTCTTATAATTTATTTTTGAAGTGATTTTCTGCGCGCAATTCAATAAAAATAAAATTGAAAAAAATGTGTCTTATTTTTAATTTTCCACATTTTTTTAATACCAAATATGTATGTACTTCCATAAATTCTTCAGGCATATAGTTCTACATGTATAAAAAAATTGGTGACTGTGAGAATTAATTTTTTCATTTATTTTAAACTTAAATTCAATTTTATCCATTTTCAACACGTTTGAGGAGGTGAAAGATATTAACCGATTTCAAAAAAAATTGTACAGTATATTTAGCTCATAACCAACTAACAATTTTTTCTATTATAAATCGATTGCTAGAAATTTATTTTTTCGTCCCACCCTAATATACTATATGTAGAAGGCTTGAAACTTCGAAGTCAAATTCGGTCAACGTCCATTTGTTAATACTCAAATTTGAAACTTTTTACTTTGCAACTCAATTAAAAATTCAAAATCTAGATCGGTTTATTTTACACTTGAAAGTTATCTAATTTATTATTATTATTTATTCGAATTAAAATTCTTTAATTATTAAGGCCTTTATAAGGTACAAAGTTTTTAATGCTTGGAATTAAACAATTGAAAATGTCGAGATCAAAAAATAACCATGCGATGTAATTCTCGCCTTTAGAATTAAATGATATTATAATATTAGCTATTTAAAAGAATTTTAAAACGAACCCGCTTAATCACACATTATTTCATACACGATATCAACTAGGGTAGGGTGGGGCGAGATGAGCATAGGGGGTAAGATGAGCCACTAAATTTTCTCGCAATCTATCATTTCTTTTGTAACTGTTCTTTGTACTAATATCAGGAAGAACGTTATCAAACCTCTTTTTTAAAAATGTTCGCTTAATGTTGAATAAATTTGGAAAAAACGAATGTAAAAATGTTAAGACCTGTATTCTGCTACTTTGCATTTGTTTAGAAAGTCCAAGAATCAGACAAAATTACATATTAGATGTTTTTCCAGTAGTTATTTAGATAGCTTTTTCAATAAACCTTAAGTTTTTAACAGATTTTTTTATATAATTGTAAAACAAAATTAGGTGAAATTTTGATTTTACTTGCAAGTGACATATGGGGCGGAATGAACCACTGTTCAGGGGCGGTATGAGCCACCTCTTCCTGTGCATTAACCTAACCTCTTAATGTAGCAGTCAGTAGGTTAAGATGCAAAGTTTCATTGTATCAGACTGTGCAGTGTATTAGTTATGATGCAAATGTATAAAAAACTAATCTTGTCGAAAAAAATGCTCAGAAAAAGTTTGACAGATGCACTGTTATAGGTCTGTATTACAAAATTATATGAGTTGCTGGCATCCAGAAGAGAGCACTGTTTTTCTGGTATATTTCTTAAGCGACTTTGAAAACTCGTAAAATGCTATAAAAATGGAAAAAACATTGTTGTCGTTGAAAAATACGGTAAAACTATAAAAAAAACGGCTTACAACCCCAGCATATATGAAATTCAGCATCGTGTAGTAGACCAGTCTAATATTTGGTAGTTTTCTTACTTTAAAATTTAACTTTCACTGAAACAATGTACACGGATAACTCGAAAAATTGTTATATTTATTTCTGTAATACAATTATTAAAAGATACGTAGATATAAATCGTTTTTCTATTCAGTGTTTGTTTGAGTTAGTTACGGCAGAGGTTAGGATTAGTGATTGCATCATTTTAACGTTAAATACTTTAAATTTTCCGTAATATTTTTGAAAAATAAGTGTGGGATATGTTTTTGTTTTATAATATTATAACTTAACAATACTCTTACTTATTAATAATATATGAAAAGTCATTTAATTAAGTGGCCCACCTCGCCCCAGTGCCTGGCTCATCCCGTCCCAGGTATGGGGCGGTATTAGCCAAGCGCACTACTTCTTTATTTTTGTTTCTAATTCCGCATATACTTTTTTATTAACTTTCATCTTGGCAAAATTATCATTAAAAATGTTTGCAGAATATATATAACAACTTACTTTCAAGCAATGAATTAGCAGATTTTAAATACTGACGTGAAAAAGACAACTATGCTCATCTCACCCCACCCTACCCCAACATTAAAAATGATTGTGTGCGGGTTTATTTATTCAAACTAAGAATAGAAAAAAATTCGCTTATTTTTCAAGATTTTTCTGTCCTTTCAATTCTATTATACTTGATTATTTTATAATGCGACTAATCCAATAACATAAAAATCAATTTTGAAGACGCAGAGTTGTTATAGTTCAGGGTGTAAATATTGAAACTGAAAGAGGTCACAGTTAATAATCTCTTTGCGTAGGTTGATTACACTCAGTATCGTTTTAATCACCTATTAGGGTTGCTTTTATGTATACAGTATACACGCGAGTATCAACACAACAAATATAATACGGGGTCAGTTGACAGATCACTCAATACGATTGCAAAGGAATATTTTTTGGCCGATTGCCATAAGCGGATCAAAGGATTTTAACGTTCTTCTAAGGGGTTTGGATGACATGAAAAGGTAATTTTTAGATTGCAACAAAATCTTTTCAAATTAAAGAAGAGGAAGTAAATATCAAAAGAAGGATTTTGAATGAAAAATACCAAATCCCAAAGTATCATCCGGATCCCAAGTTGGATTGAAACGTTAAATTGGGATCTAAGGATTTAGGAATGCATGAAAAGTTCAGAGGTAAAGTCGAAAGGAAAGTAATTGCAACGGATTCTGTCTGATCAGCTGTGAATTAGAGTTGAAATTTGTAGATCGTAAATTGAACTAAATTTTCATTATAATAAAGACTGAACTAATAGAATAGAATCAAAACACAGATGTAGCCTAAAGAAAATGCAACCTCATGTATACAAAATATTAACTAAATTTAGAAATATGAGATTGATATTCTTCAAAGAAATTATAAATAATTATACGATTAATCGAAACATTAGGAATATATATATATTAGCAAATATTGTGTTTATCGTTGAAATTGCGATCAATCAAATTCGGCCCCGTTTCACTGCAATTCAAGGTTTACAAGTTTGGATTTTTGAATAATCTTATTGCAATTTTACTGAACTCTTGCAAACTCAAATTAAAGTTAACACTTCACTCACTAATTTGCAAGAATCAAAATACGCCTTGCCTATTTGCACCAGTTTCAATTTTTCGATTTTAATTGAACAAAAAACTTTGACGAGTCCACAAACCTAATAATAAAGTTCAACTATTGGGTATTCTTGAAGATCTCGTTGAAGATTAACAACACTTTCCTCTCAACACTTGCTATTTTAATATATTTTGGACACGTTTTTCGAAAAAAAATTACTCCGTAGTAAGATTGTGGTACCGAGATTCGGTACACTCTGAGGGTTGGTTCGATTCTGTACTCATGCAACCCCGATAGACTCTCGTACCCACTACGTATTTTCGCGATCAAAAGGCGCAGACGCGAGAAAAGTTTACTCAAACCCCGGTATGAACTTACGTCAACCACTGCGGTGCAAATGTTTCATAGATGAACTCTACATGTGATGCAATTTAAGTTAAAATTAAAAAGGTTAGGAAAATGAGTGAAAATTCAAAGATATGGGAAAAACATTGATAATTTCCTATAGCTGGAGTTTGCGCCTCGTGATAGTATTCAGTGCAGCAAATCAATAGCAATTTATACCTACCGCCTACGTATTTCACCGCGCGCCTTTCTAGCCCTTTATAGAAAAGAGGATATGTTAAGATAAAAGAACATTTGGTGAAAGAAATGAACTGAATATAAAAAGGTTTTCCTTTAAAAAAATTCCCTGTCAAATCCAGCTTTTTTCCAGGTATAATTTTTCATAGTACGAAGCCATTGAAGTAATTCGCATTTTTTTAAACAATCGACTCGGAATATGTTACAAGTTCAAGAGTTTATAAAGACAATAAATTTCTTAATGGTATATAAGTTAATCATTCCTTGAATTTGTTCTTAAAGTCCATTTGAATCATACTGTAAACAAATTTTTATTTTATCTTCAACAACAGGTGAAATCAGATTTTTCACCAAAATAGGGGAATATATTATTATAAGCAAAAATAATGTGGGTACTATCTTAAATTCAAGACTCCGAAAAATTCGGTGATTGGAAAAGGAGATGGACTACTCGGCCTGAAAGTTTCGGCACGACTAATTCGACTCTCTATAAATTTGAATTAGGAGAAATTTTACTAACTCATTCACGACACATAATTTTAATTGATGAATCACTTATTTTCAGAAGTTTACTAATTTTAACAGTAAAAATATCGTAACTGAAGTCAATCAGTTATACCGTAACTGCCGTGAATAAATTGTAGACTTAGAATAAATTGATGGAGGAAACATTTTTGAATTAATTAAAAAAAAACCACAAATTTACAACAAAATAGTTTAATTTTCAATAAAAAAAATTAATTTACAAGAAGAAAAAAGAATAATTTTCAACAGAATAGTTAAATTTTAAGCCAGAGATGCATTTTTATCTAAAATGATGAATCTTCAACCAAAAAAATGAATTTTTCACAAATCTACTAATATTATATTATTATAAATAATGTTTCTCTTTTCAGTGAGTATTCAGTAATAAGTTATTTTAGTTTTCAAGTACAGTGGAGTCTCACCTATTCTCCAACTCCCTTATAGTCCAAGAGCTTTTGACGTTTTTCGTGAAGTGGGAGTATAAGTCTTAGTTTGTGGCGAATATATCTGGGAAATGACCCTTCTTTTGAAACCCATAAATGCCAGACGTCCTGCCTGGGGCATTTGGCACCTGAGCCAGGTGAAAAAATTGAAAATTTTCAGTGACAGTATAAAAGCCAATTTTCTTCTAGGATCGATTATTGATGCCCCGAGTTTATTATTATTCAATCGCCAGACCGATAGTTTGGGGATAACATACTGCCAGACTCGATAATTATTAATAAAAAACTTGGATTTTGCAGTGATAGTATAAGATCTGGCGTTTTTAATAACGTAAAGAATAGTATTCACAGGTAGCATTCGTAAAACGACAGACCGCAATTCCGGGGATAACACCTTGAAAATTAAGTTTGAAAATGAATAATTTTCCTCGAAAGTGTGGGTCTGAGCGGGGACCGAGGGACGAGGGAGCAGCCGCGTCAGGGTAAAAGGCTGAGTGGAGGGGATAACGGCTACGGCGACAGGCGGCAACGTTCCCCGGTCCCCGATCTGACTCACATTTTCGAGGAAAATTATTCCTTATACTATCACTGCAAAATCCAAGTTTTTTTATTGATAATTATCGAGTCTGGCAGTATGTTATCTCCAAGCTATCGGTCTGGCGATTGAATAATAATGAACTTGGAGAAGAAAATTGGCTCTTATACTGTCACTGCAAATTTCCAATTTTTTCTCCTGGCTCTGGTGCCCAAACGCCCCAAGCAGGGCGTCTGGCATTTATGGGTTTCGAGAGAAAGGTCATTTCCCAGATATATTCGCCACAAACTAGGAGTTATACTACCACTTCACGAAAAACGTCACCAGCTCTTGGACTCGAAGAAGGCGACCACCTATTCTACTATTATGCATTACTACGTCGAATAAAACTTCAGCAGTTCGAATTGGTTCAATATCTAGTCGTCATTAACTTTTGCGTCTTGCAAATCTTTTTACTCTACCACCAATTTCTTGATAGGCATTTTCCATGTGATGTAACAATAAAGAAATACCATTCAGCTTCTATCTTGAAATTTTCGAAGTGTTATAGACTAGATTAACGAAACAAATTTTATACTGTGAAGCTGAAACATCAGGAAAGTATTAAATTGTCTTAACATTATCTTTGTCATACTTCGGTTGATCCTTTTCATCGCGTTCTGAACCGTAAATAACAAATGTATGAATTGTAAATTGCCTTTGTTCCAATGATGACACTGAATCGCATTTTGTATTAAAAAAATATAATTTTCCGAAAAATCCTCTATAATTAGAAATTCTCCTTCCTTTAATTTAAATTTGAGTCCTTTCAAACATTTTTTTTCACTTTTGGTGGTAAAATTGTGGAAGAATGATTAGTGTGAGTCCATTGTAAATAAGTTACTTTAGCAGGGTGTTACTAGAATTTTAATCTTGTGACATTTTTAGCATATAAAATTTTATAAATATTATAAATTTTATAATTCCCTGGCTTTTGCAAGATTCTTTTCAAAATTCCTGACTTTTCTCTGCGACTTTCCCTGATCAATAAAATTCCCTGACTTTTCCCTGATTTCCAGGATTTCCCTGAACTACAGCCACCCTGGTAGGTGATATTATTCTCTTTAAATACTTGTTCTAATTCAATACCAAAGTCTTGAAAACCTGGACAAAGATTGCATTTTCCAAGTTGACAATCAGATGTGAAATTGTTGCATCATCCGCGACAGGTTTCCGTACAGCGATTTTCAGCAGGAGGTTTCATCACCTTCTAAACTACATGGTATACCTATCTTATATATACCCAGGTTGATTACGATTCCAGCAATTGACAATAAGCCACTTCAAACTATTAAGTATTCTCCGAAATAGTGAAAAGTACGAGCAGTAGACTCTACACTCATTTTTTGAATATTAATTATATTTGAAAATTGTTACAGAATGTACTGTCAGGACCCTTCAATAGCCGTTCTTTGTGCACCCGAGCGCTCTAGTGAGAGACTCAGTACAACGCGTTGAGAGTTACAAACTTTGAAAATGTTTTTCTCGAAAATAACATACAACAAAATTTTTATGTTTCAATGACCACTTAAGAAGGCTTTGAATATTGTTATTTAAAAAATGGATGATTTCTTTCAGGTTGAAAACAATAATTAAACATTTTTTTCTAAATAAACAATTATGACTAAGCTTTGAAAAACTGAAATTTTGCCAAATCGTTTCGCACCAATGTTTAGTACCCCTAAACACTACAAAAGAATAAAAAATGAGCAAAATCGATGATTTGAGTACTGCCTTTGACATTGAACGCTCTAAATTTGTTTCAGATATGAGGGAGAATTTATGCAGGGCTGGTTTCATGGTTACGGAATCTTTTGGAGAGCAGATGGAATGAAATATGAAGGAGAATTTTGCGGCGGGCGAGTTCGGGGATTAGGTTTGTCTTTTTTCTTATTATTTGGGATAATCTATAAACATATATTTTTTTAAATATTGCTTTGAAATTAACCAATTTTGTCTGAAACTTGACGAGGACTTAATTGAAAAGTACCAGATTTTTTTAATGAGTTATTTTAAACGACTATAAATAACAAATAATTTACATTCATTGTTTTTATTTCGTTTTTGACACGCAGGTTTGGTAACTTATTCAGACAACAAACATGGTTTTCCGCGAAATGAAGGATTCTTCCAAGACTGCAGATTAATTCGACGCAGGCGTTGCCCTGAAGTCGTGCATAAAGCGCAAAAGATTGCCATGATGGCTCGCAACCACAGGGAGCAACGATATTAAATATCCTTCAGAAATTTAATATTTCTTATAAATAAACACAGATTATACATAGTCTCAGCCAAAATATATATCTTCGATCGTCAGCATACGAGTACATATTAATAGCGAGTGCACTTTTTTGTACAGGGGTTATCATACCCCAAAAATTGGCTGATTTTCTTCGAAAGCGGCTCAAATTGAAGATCTTGGCATGTAGATGTGCGTTAAAATAAAATTTGCTATAGTATAGTGTTGTCTTTTTGTTAACACTGGATAAAAAATACGAAAAATGAGAACATTCTTTTTTTTACTGATATGCAGGTAGTTTTCATTATAGTTCGATTTTCTTGGAGGATGGCTCCAATTGCAGGTTTTGGCGTACAGATATGCCATAAAAATAAAACTTTCTGTATTATATTAAATACAGAACATTTAATTTTTATCAACAGAGATTTTTCTGTCAACAGTGGTTGAGAAATGAGAAAAATGAGAAGATTTTGTTTTTTAGACTACTATGCTGGAAATGTTCCTTTTACTCCGATTTTCTTGACATGTAGAATATACACGAAAAAAATTGATTCATTAAGTTTTACAAGACTGTGTAATGTAATCCCAGGGCATAAGCGCGTTATGTTAAGTTTCCAAATGAGCCTGCCTGTTTGTATGTCTGTATATGTGGCTACCTGAATGTTGTAACCACGCTATCTTTTGAAATATTTGCCCAATTGACTCATTCTTCGATACACTTTTCAAGGGTTCCAAAATAAAGCTCAAATTCTTATAAAAATTTAGAACATTTTCAAAATTAAGAGAAAAATCATTTTTAAGTGGGATTATATATACGGAAATTTTCGTCAAAGTTTCGGGTACATAACAAAAGGACTTGAAAATTATCCTTATGGCATTTTTAATTTCGATGAAAATTAAAAGTTATATGCTTTTCAACATTTTGAAAATTTTCAAAAAATATCAATAACAATTTTTCCAACAGGTAAAGAAATTTCAAACAAATTTCAACTAGATCCGAAATATACTTCGAAACTATCCCAATTAAAGTTTCCGATTTGATCAAAATTCAAAGTTCGAGCATTTTCAAAATTTAGGTTTTGAAAAATTTGTGTGAAATTTTCTGATAGGGTAAACATGGGTACTGCCGACTCTTATCCACATGTATCCTTTTCTTTCCACTCCCTATCCCTATCCTAGTGATTCTATCCAAATGAATCCTTCGCTTATACACGGTTATCTTTTTCTATCCGTTAAGCAATCCAAAATCTTTTCTATTTTTTTCAATCCCTATCCTTTTATCTAATTGAATCCTCTTCAATCTATTCTAAAATCTAAGATAGCCCTATCTTCTTGAATCCCAGTCTTTCTATCTAAATGTATCCAGCTTTTCCACCACTATCTTTTTCTATCCGTTTCTATCCTTCTCTATCTGTTATGCATATCTATCTTTTTTAATCCCTATATTCCTATCTAACTGAATATTTTTCTATCTTTTTTCAAATATATGTCAGCTCTATCCTTCTGAATCCCAGTCTTTCTATCGACATGAATGCTCCGCTTATCCACATATATCCTTTTCTATCCATTAGTCAATACAAAATTTCGTCTATCTTTTTCAATCCCTATATTCCTATCTAATTGAAAACCTTTCTATCTTTTTCCAAATATGAGTCAGCCCTAACCTTCTGAATCCCAGCCTTTCTATCGACATGAATCCTTCACTTATCCACCTCTATCCTTTTCTATCCATTTGTCAATACAAAATTTCGTCTACCTTTTTCAATCCCTATATTTCTATCTAATTGAATCTTTTTCTATCTTTTTTCAAATATAAGTCAGCCCTAACCTTCTGAATCCCGGCCTTTCTGTCGACATGAATCCTTCGCTTATCCACTCCTATCCTTTTCTATCCATTGGGCAGTGAAAAATTGTGTCTATATTTTTTAATCCCTGTCTTCCTATCCAAGTGAATCCATTTACATCGCTTCTGACATATAAGATAGCCCTATCTTCCTGAACCCCAGTCTTTCTATCCTAATGTATCCAGAGCTTATCCATCTATATCCTTTTCGATCGCTACTTAACGTACGTTCCTGACTTAGTACCGGCAGGTTCCCGGTAGCAGGCTGACCTTAAAAGTCAGACACAAGTGAAATCATTTGCACCATCATTAACTTGAGGGTCAGCAGACGCCTTGTCAGAGTTTGACTACTAAATCGTATAAGTTAGGGAATTTTGTTTTTGCGGGGCCTTGTAACTCGTAATATATTACTATTATAGACACGGATAAGAATACTACATTTTTGAGTGGATTCGAATGGATAGAAATTAAAACGATATATCGTGGATAGAAATGGATAAGAATATTCAAATGCGATATGGATTCAAATGGATGAGTTGACAAGATGCCCTACGAAAAACGTAGGATTGAAAAGTATTTAGAAGTATTAACATTTTGAATGCGTTTGAATTCTGCTTTCTGATGCGGAGAAAATATTTCAAAAGTATTGGTTCGCATTAAGCATCACCTTGCTGAATGCGAGACGGCGCGGCAGTGTCAGAGCAGTGTGGATGCTTTGCGTTCAAAAGTACTAGATAATATTGAATTCAGCAGTGTCAAATGCGAGCTGGTACTGAAAATTATGAACGAATTCTTCGCATAAAAAAGTATTGGATCGCATTAAGTCCAACAGCACCAAATGCGGCTTGGTGCTTATAATTAGGAATGAATGCTTCGTATTTAAAAGGTGTTAAGAAAGAGCACCTAAAAAACTATACACATGCAGGATTTGAAGTTTGTTGATAAAAAAAGTCACTGAGTCATGATAATTAGTTGTTGAGCATCAAATAGAGTATAATTTATTGAAAGAATAGTCAAAGTTGTTGCCTTCTAGCAAAGGCTACATAAGTTTTACTATTATTTAAAAGAAGACGATTAAGAGGTACCGACTTGAACTGCTCTCAATTATACATATTTACTGAAGGTAACGTAAAAAGATAAGCTAGATTAAATCTCTGACAATTCTCAGGATTATGCATGCTTTGTGCTATTTCGGTATAATATTAAAACACATATTGAAATTAAGTTAAACTTTGGGACGTACAACATTATTTTGTTAAATAATATTTAAATATCGGTCATCACATTGCAATATAATAAATATAATACGAATATTGACACTTCGCAACACCCCTTTATCACTTCAAAAACAAGAACACTTATCAAGTAATATTTTAATTGATATTGAAATACTCAAGGCCATGTAACAAGTGGACCAGCTGACAAAGTCAGTCCTGAGATTGGTATTTTTTCACCCATATTTAAAAATAAAAGTTAGAATAAAATGACGCGGAAAAATTGTCGGAAAGTATTAATAAATATAAAAGGACAGTTTGTGGCAAGGCACAGAGTTGGGGGAAGAAAAAAGTTTATTATTGAAAATAAGAAATATCTACCGATGCATTTGGGCCTCACGACAGAAGTTTGATTTCTATCATTCTCTGTCGGAAAGAAGTAATTTGAAAAATAAAAACTTTTTTCGCAATTCTAAATATTAAGAACCAGACACTTTCCTTCCCTCCTTGTATTTAGCGTGCCAAATTTTCAGCACGATATCTCATTCCGTGTGGACGTAAGTTAGCGGGAAAAAGTACCTATAAAGCTTCCAATTTTATTTTCTTCGAAATTTTTTTTTCTCAATATTTCCACCAAAACAAAGCAGAGACATGTCCCTCACTGCCTCCTCTTTCATTTTCCAAACTTTCAGAGCGATATCTTATTTCGTTTGGACGTAAGTTGGGCAAGAAAAATTGAGGACTAGCTTGGTCACGTGACCCACTCGTTACATGGCCTCAAAGAGAAATTCGGACTGAAAAAGATCTAGAGGTGAGAGTGAATATTTTGAATCGAAAATTTTTGATTTGCATTCACTGTAAATTCATTGAATAGATTCAGATATGAATGAAACAATGAAACATTTACTTAGCAAATAAAGTGAATATGTAATTTATAGATGAATCTGCCTAGTAAAATTCAAGCAAATGCAAGTCAAAATTTTTTGGTTCAAAATCTGAGCGCTACCTCTCGGTCCTTTTCTATCCGAATATCTTAGTACAATGGAATAAATACTTTTGAGTATTTGCACATCTGCCTCGCTTTAAAAAATACCAGTATTGGTCATTACATTCAAATAGAGTAAGTATAATACGACGATTGACAGCTAGCAACACACCTTTATCATATTAAGAACAAGAATATTATCAATTAACTAATATTTTAATTAATATTGAAAGACGTACAGAGCAATTCGGACAGAAAAAGACCTCGAGGCTAGAAATAAAACCACAGCTTTTGAATCATACAATTTTGACTTGCATTTTATTTAAATTCACTCAATAGACTCAGCTATAAATTACCTAATACTTTAAATTACCTAGAGCCCACCTAGTAAAATGCATGGAAATGCAAGTCAAAATTTTAACATTCAAAATCTGTGGGCCATCTCTCAGTCCTTTTTTTTCGAGTAATTTAGTTAAATGGAATAAATACTTGAGACTATTCGGAAATCAGCCTCTCTTTAAAAAATACCAGTGTTGTTCATCCCATTCAAAAATAGTACGACACCTTTGTCACTTGATCACAACTAAGTGCGGAAGAAAGCTGAAGGTGAACTTTAGATAACAAATATTTTAGGTCAAAACCGTTTATTTAACAATACTTATTTGTGACGCCGCACGAGAAAAGGGACTCGTGCGATATCACATTTAGAGTTTTATTTTTTGCTTTCTCTTAACCCGTTTCCGCCGAGAATGTCACTCGCGGTACCCCGGTCTTTGAGAGCTTGTAACTGACGTTAAAAACGTCAAAATAAAATGAAATTTTTTTGTTTGAAATCGGGTTTTCAAAAGGTTTCCCAAGTGGAATCGACTCGGAACCTCAGTAACCGGTGGAATAAATGTTTGAATATTAGCGACTCATGGTTCGCGGATCGATTTTTCACCTGGGGGTTTTCAAAATGGTGTCTTGATTGCAAACTTTTGGTCAATATGTTTATGAATTTTTTACTCAATAATTATGGGGTAATGGAAAAATTGTCAAGAAAGAAAAAGTTCTTATAATTACTCAAGGAATGCACGCGAATTTTTTCAAAACGTTTCAAGACATTTTTTTTGTTTTTTCAAAAGGTAAATTTTTCGCAAAATTCAAAAGTTGCTCAAAAAAATCCAAAGAAATTCCCATGAATTCTACGGTCGATTCTAAGAAAATTTAATCTCATAAATTTTTTAGTAATGTGCATTCCTAGTGAAAATTCTCGTCCCATTCGTATCAAAGTGGTATCAAAGTGCATCCTTCGCCTGTCCACCGTAAACGAAGTTGACGTTACTCAACTATCACCATCGTGGAGGTCGACGAATATAGATAGTCTCTTTTTTTTACATTTTAGTGATTTTCATATTTTATATATATATATATATATATATATTCCATATACCCTTCCTATATACCCTTCACCTATATACACACCCACACATCACTACTTTCCAAGCGAGCAATTCACGCCTACCCCGAAAGGGAAACGGCCTTAATGATATAATATTAATAATATTAACTAAGAGAATAAAACTATCAGTGAAATTAAACAGTTTTATTATTCCTCCCTCCTCCAATAAATAATACATTAACTAATAAATAATGAAATTTTTTAAACAAATACCAGCAAGGGTCTCGAAAAAAATATCCAAGATATTCCTAGGACTTTTTTTAAAGTTATTTCGGGGACCTTTCAGTACAGACAGAAGTTTTATTGGCGACTGTACTATAACTTGAATTCGGAAATTCTTTTTAAGATAAAATGCAACTAAAATTGTTGATGAATACAAGTATTTTTGAAAATTATTTTTTAAATGATGCTCCTTTAGAATTTACTGATTTGTACAATTAAATACGAAGAACAACTCTGTAGCAACGCTGATTGTCAACTTGCATGCAAATTCAGCAATTCAGTTTTGAAACCCAAAAATTGCATTTTACAAAAAGGGCTCAGGTAATTAATTTAGAAGTCCATAAAAGTTCGCGGGGTGACATGGGACCAACATCAAGTACAAGCCCACATCACAAATTCCTAATAATGTTCTTCAAAATTTATAACATTCATTGCACATTTCAATCAATTTTATCTAAATCTCCGCAAGTTTTACCGGTATTACCTTTCTTTTTACATCATTTTCCTAAGAGTCACTATTATCCGCATTGAAACACACAGTATGTACGACTGAATTTCATATTGTATCACCTGCCCTGTGCTTTCTCCCTGATTGATCAATATAAACCTGGGAACGAATCTCGCTCTCTCTCTCTCTCTCTCTCTCTAACTATTCTGATGTTTTTTTTGCGCGTATTAGGCCTATCTCACTTCTATAGTGGGGTCTAATCTGATTCAAACCATTTTTTAGTTAGTTTTATTCGGCCTGCAGAAGGTCCTTTGAAAATTATAATTGGTTCTTCATGGTTTTTATTAGCTTCTTCTAAGGTTTCTTCTAAGATATTCTGCTCAGCTTCTCTTTCAGCGTGTATTCGTCTTGAACATTGTCACTACTAGGCTCTAGTAGAAATCATATAGGTGTGTTTTAGTAGTTTCTATTCGGAATTTGAAACATGCATTGTAATTTCTAATGGGTTTCCACATGATTTCTATTTTTTTTTAATTTCTTGAAAAAAATTATTGTGTATACTATTGCTAAACTTAATTTATGCTTATGAATACACATCAGTCACTGACTTATACAATCGCGTGCATAAACTCTTTTAAAAATCTTCATCTCTGCGGATTCGAACCCTCCAAACAAACTAAACCACCGAACATACTTATATCTATAGTGCAAGCTGAGTGATAAAAATGATAGAAAATCTGTTTGATAATAGCAGAAAATTTAAAATGTAAGGGCTTTATATTTCTCTCAGGCAGAGCTCAGAAGTCTAAGCGTCAGTGAAGAGTCAACTTAGGCTTAAACTTGGAAACCCGGCGGCGTTCCACCGATTTCAATGAAACCTCTTGCATTGTATTGCTAAAGATGTGTGATGAAAACTTAAAAAAAATCTTTCCTCTAATTGTTATTTGTCCGAAAAATGGATTTTAAAGCTGAACAACTGGAACAAATAAAGTCCTAAAGCCACGAAAATAATGTTTATATGTATATTGGTGTTGCTGATTATAAATTTCAGGGTAAAAAAATTCTAAATGGCGGCCAAATTTTTTAAACATTCATAAAAAAATATAAAAAAACTCAAAGTAAAATATTAATATTTTTCATATATATTGTTTAAGGTATTGGTAGATAACATCAAATAAGTTGAACTCGAAATGAAGGGTGAAACTACCCTTAAATCGAGCAAAACACCACCAAAAATGGTTTTTGGCGTTTATTTTGGAAACTGTGCATCGAAAAAAAAATGATTTTCCACAGACAAATAGATCTTACAATTTACAATAAGAATGCTTATATGAATTTTTCCTCTATGCGTCATACTTTCTAAGTAATCAACCCTCAGAGTAGGGGGTGAGTTGTACCACGCAAGTGGCAAGCTCCTTCCGTAGCTCATATTTCGAAATGGGTCGTTTCTGGATAAAATTGTCTATAACTAAAGTTGTACAGAATTTTCCGTTATACAATTTAAGTTTTTTTACATTTTCCTCGAAAAACCATCTTGTTTCAAGATATGACCTATGGAAGGAGCTTGCCACCCGCGAAGAGAAACTCACTCCCTACTTTGAGGATTGATTACTCAGAAGGTATGACCCGCAGAGAAAAAATTCATACTAGGATTCTTATTATAAATTTTAAGCACCATTTTTCTGCAAAAAAAAATTTCTTTTCGATGCACGCTTTCCAAGATAAACGTCAAAAACCATTTTTTGCGGGTGGTTCATTCTTAATGAAACGATTGGAAATTCAGTAATTGCTTCAAATTGTTACATTACATAGTACGGAATGATAATACATGACAATAAATTAATTGTTATACAAAAATTCAATATGAAGAATTCAAACTGTATAACAAAAAATCGAAAAACATGGGACTTTACTGCTGTTGCGAAAGAGCACTTAAAAAACTATACACATGCAGGATTTGAAGTTTGTTGATAAAAAAAGTCACTGAGTCATGATAATTAGTTGTTGAGC
>JAABKJ010005095.1:0-23482 GCA_011634705.1 Andricus grossulariae
AAATAAATGAAGGATTTCAGATAAATCAAGTTTTTAGGATGTTTAAAAGATTTCAAATAAATCAAGGATTTCAGATAAATCAAGGCTTTCAGATAAATCAAGGATTTCAGATAATTCAAAGATTTCAGATAAATAAAGGATTTCAGATAAATCTAAGATTTTGCCGGAATCAATCATATGAGAAATCAATCATTTTACATTTTGACTCCCCTAGGGACCTTAGCTAACTATTGACTATAGCTGACGAATTCTTCAGTCAAGAACCGAGTTTCCTCGCCCTGAAGGGGTTTTCAGGCCCGCAACGCCCTTTGCCTTTATTAACTTTTTTTTTTCAAGATGAAGAATTTTACCTGTAATGCCAGAACTCTGGACCGGTTTAGACTGCTAGTTAGGCAGACAGCCAAAGCCAATAATCCGGGCTGGGCTTGGACCAAAAGTCGGGGAGCATCAGCGCATCTTTCACTACAGGCCGCTAAGCACTCGACACATCCCAACTCGTCCAAAGCTGCCCTTCTTGTACCAACTCGCGGACCAGATTGCCCCGAAGGTGGCGAATTTTGCGCCAATTGAACACCTCTCAGGGTCTCCAGCAGTAAAGTGACTCCATCCGCTGGAGGTGATCCAAATTCCTGGACAAAACTGAAATCAAAGTGGTTCGAATGAGACATTTCTTTCGGTAATTGGGCCATTAGGGAATTATTATACTTTCAGATCCCAAATTTGTTCGAATCCAAAAGAAAAATAAATGCGGACCGACTTCTTTTCAAATCGGACAGGTTCTACAATCTCTCAGAAGATGATCAGAGCTGGGACCCTTTTTTTAATCTCATACATTCCCTGCTGAGAGTCCATGGGACGAATATTAATTAAGCAAAATATTATTTGTCAATAGCGACCCTTTTTCGAAAAACGAAGTTTTTTCCTATTTTTTATGGATAGAAATATTTATTAAATTCTCATGGTAAATTATATAAATATAACATTTTAAGAAGTTGTTTTTAATACGATATTCAACTGTTAGAAATTGAAGAAAATTGACTATTGAATTTTCAACTTTATTCAACTTTTGGCTGTCGCATTTGTAACAGTTGAAAATTCAGTTTTCAATTTTCTTCAATTTTCAACAAATGCATTTTCAAATATTGAAAATTTAATTTTCAGTTCTCTCCCATTTACAGATGTTGAATTTTCAATTTTCTTCAACTTTCAACAGTCGCATTTGTAACAGTTAAAAATTCAGTGTTCAATTTTCTTCAATTTACGGCAGTTGAATTTTACTGAATTTTCAAAAGCTGCATTTTCCATTTTTTTCAACTGTTGAAATTTAAAGAAAATACAAAATTGAATTTCTAACACTTGAATTTTTAATTTTCTTCAATTTCATTTCAAATTTTGAAAATTGAAGAAAATAAAAAATTGAATTTTCAACAGTTAAATTTTCAATTTTTTCTCAACATTCAACAGCTCAATTTGTAACAGTTGAAAATTCATTTTTGAGATTTCTTTAAATTTCAAAAGTTGCATTTTCAAATGTTGAAAATTGATAATTGAATTTTCAGTTTTCTTTAATTTACAGCAGTTGATTTCTCCTGAATTTTCAAATTTTCTGGGGTTAAATGCTCTTTAATTTTGAACAGCTAAATTTTTAATTTTTTTTTCAACTGTTGAAATTTGAAGAAAATTGAAAATTTGATTTCCAGCAGTTAAATTCTACTGAATTTTCAACAGCTAAATTTTCAATTTTTTCAACTGTTGAAATTTGAAGAAAATTGAAAATTTAATTTCCAGAAGTTGAATTTTCAATTTTCATCCATTCTTAGTTTTCTTCAATTTACGGCAGTTGAATTCTACTGAATTTTCACTTTTTTTCATCTGTTGAAATTTGAAGAAAATTGAAAATTGAATTTCCATCAGTTTAATTTTTAATTTTCTTTAATATTCAACAGTTGTATTTTAAAATTGTGAAAACGGAAGAAAGTTGAAAATTGAATTTTCAAGAGTCAAATTTTCAATTTTTTCTCAACTTTCAACAGCTGAATTTGTAACAGTTGAAAATTCAGTTTTGAAATTTCTTCAATTTTCAAAAGTTGAATTTTCAAAGGTTGAAAATTGAATTTTCAGTTTTCTTTAATTTACAGTAGTTGATTTCTCCTGAATTTTCAATTTTCTGTGGTTGAATGCTCTTTAATTTTGAACAGATAAATTTTTAATTTTTTCTAACTGTTTAAATTTGAAGAAAATGAAAAATTTACTTTCCAGCAGGTGAATTTTCAATTTTCTTCTATTTTTAGCTTTCATCAATTTACGGCAGTTGAATTCTACGGAATTTTCAACTGCTGAATTTTCAATTTTTTCAGATGCCGAAATTTGAAGAAAATTGAAAATTCAATTTCCAACAGTTTGATTTTTAATTTTCTTCAATATTTAACAGTTGCATTTTCAAATTGTGAAAATGGAAGAAAGTTGAAAACTGAATTTTCAACAGTTAAATTTTCAATTGTTTCTCAATTTTCATAGGGTACATTTGTAACAGTTGAAAATTCAGCTTGAAAATGTCTTCAATTTCCAACAGTTGCATTTTCAAATGTTGAAAATCGAAAATTGAATTGTCAATTTTCTTCCATTTACAGCAGTTAATTTCTCCTGAATTTTCAACTTCCTATGGTTAAATTCTCTTGAATTTGGAACAGCTAATTTTTTTCAACTGTTGAAATTTGAAGAAAATTGAAAATTTAATTTTCATCAGTTGAATTCTACTGAGTTTTCAACAGCTGAATTTTCAATTCCGTTCAACTGTTGAAATTTGAAGAAAATTGAAAATTTAATTTCCAGAAGTTAGAATTTTCAATTTTGTTCCATTCTTAGTTTTCTTCAATTTATGTCAGTTGAATTTTACTGAATTTTCATAAGCTGCATTAAAAATTTTTTTTCAACTATTGAAATTTGAAGAAAATACAAAATTGAATTTCCAGCTGTTGAATTTTGAATTTTCTTCAATTACATTTCAAAATTTGAAAATTAAAGAAAATTAAAAATTGAATTTTTGAACATTGAATTTTCAACAGTCAAATTTTCAATTTTTTCTCATTTTTCAACAGTTGCATTTTAAAATGTTGCAAATTGAATTTTCAAGTTTCTTTAATTTACAGCAGTTGATTTCTCCTGAATTTGAAATTTTCTGGAGTAGAATTACCTTGAATTATTAACAGCTGAATTTTCAATTTTTTTTCAACTGTTGAAATTTGAAGAAAATCTAAAATTTAATTTCCAGCAGTTGAATTCTACTGAATTTTCAAAACCTGAATTTTCAATTTTTTCAACTGTTGAAATTTGAAGAAAATATTAAATTTAATTTCCAGCAGTTGAATTCTACTGAATTTTCAACGGCTGAAATTCCAATTATGTTCAATTGTTGAAATCTGAAGAAAATTTAATTTCCAGCAGTTTAATTTTCAATTTTCTTTAATTCTTAGTTTTCTGCAATTTACGGCAGTTGAATTCTACTGAATTTTCAACAGCTGAATTTTCAATTTTGTTCAACTGTTGAAATTTGAAGAGAATTGAAAATTTAATTTCCAACAGTTTAGTTTTTAATTTTCTGGAATATTTAATAGTTGCATTTTCAAATTTTGAAAATGGAAGAAAGTTGAAAACTAAATTTTCAACAGTTAAATTTTCAATTTTTTTTCAATTGTCATAGGGTAAATTTGTAACAGTTGAAAATTTAGCTTGAAAATTTCTTCCTTTTTAAACAGTTGCATTTTCAAATGTTGCAAATTGAAAATTCAATGGTCAGTTTTCTTTAATGAATAGCAATTGATTTCTTCACAAATTTTCTATTTTCTGGAGTTGAATTACCTTGAATTTTCAGCAACTGAAGTTTCAATTTTTTTCAACAGTTCAAATTTGAAGAAAATTGAAAATTCAATTTCCAGCAGTTGAATTCTACTAAATTTTCAACAGCTGAATTTTCAATTATGTTCAACTGTTGAAATTTGAAGAAAATTGAAAATTTAATTTCCAGCAAATGAATTTTTAATTTTCTTCAATATTCAACAGTTGCATTTTCAATTTTTGAAAATGTTAGAAAATTAAAAAGTGAATTTTCAGCAGTTCAATTTTCATTTTTTTTTTAAATTTTCAGCAGTTGATTTCTCTTGAATATTCAATTTTATTCAATTTTCAGCAGTTTAATGTTCAATATTTGAAAATTTAACTTTTGAGGTTTTAATTTTCTTAAATTTCCCACTATTGGTAATTGAACTATTAAAATTGAAGAAAAAAAATTGAATTTTCAAACAATTTAATTTATTACTGTTAAAAACAAAAGAAACTTTAAAATTGAAGAAAAATTCATTTTGAATTTTCAACTGTTGAAGATTGAAGATAATCGAAAATTGAATTTTTATCATTTTAAATTCAATTTTAAACAATTAAATTTCTAACAGTTTAATTTTCAAATTTTGAAAATTGTAGAAAATTGAATTTCCATTTTCCAACAAATTTTTAGCAGTTGAATGTTCAATTTTCTTCATTTTTAACTGCTGAAAATTCAATATTCAATTTACAGCGATTGAATATTGACTTTTCAATTTTTTTCAATTTTCGACAGTTGAAATTTCAACTGTTAAAAATTCAAGAAAAAGCGAAAATTTTACACGTTTATAATTTATATATAATGTTAATAATAATATAATAATTGATATATATTTATCAATATAATTTTACACGAGGATTTAATATATGAAAATTTCAATCCATCAAAAAAATGTAAAAAAAATTAAATATTCCGAAAACGAGTCCCCATTGACAAATTAATAACTTTTCCTTATAATATTGGGCCTTATGACCCCACATTTTGAGCCTTATGACTTATATTTTTGGGACTTATATTTTTGGGAACTTATATATTTTTGGACCTTAGGGCTGATATTTTTGGAACTTATGGTTTAGGGCTTATGTATTTTGGGACTTATGTTTTGGGACACATATATTTTGGGACTTATGTCTTAAGACTTATATATTTTGTAGTCTTGTGACTTATATATTTTTGAGCGATATGCTTTTGGACTTATATATTTTAGGCCTTGTTTCTTGAATATATTTTTTGGGACTCATATATTTTTGGGACATATATTTTTTGGACTTATATATATATATATATAGGGACCTATATATTTTTGGGACTTATATATTTTTTGAACTTATATACTTTTGGGACTTATATATTTTTGGGCCCTATAGTTTTTGGAGGATTTTTTCTGCTGTCGAGAGGACAAGGATTGTAATGAATAATTTTGATAAAACTTGTTCCACTTTAAATACCGTTGTACGAGGTATTTAATGTCACCATTAAGAAATGATTCGCGACAAAGCTTGAAAGTGATTCTTACAAACAATTTTTCAATGGAATCTTTAATGTACACCGCCTTGTAAATATCTTTCACCCTCCTGACTATAAATTGAAAACTATTACTGCCATTACTGCTTCCTTCAAATAGATGGTAGTCAATCACGCAGGACCTTTATTTATGATCCTTGATCATCTTGAACTACAGATCAGAAAATATTTTATATTGATTTATTGCTTTCCCAACTAGGAACTATAATAAATTAATTCTATTACTGAATAATTATGTATTGAATAAATGAGTAGAATATTAATTTTTCAAAATATTCTCATACGTAAATTATAAGTGGCCCTTAGGGTTGTCCAAAAACGATTGTTTAAACAATTTATTATCATTTATAAAAATATTCTTTTAAAATAATGCTAGAAAGTTTCTGGGTCTTCTAAATTTCCAAAATTAGGAAAACTATATAAGTCCCAAGGCGTAAGATCCAAAAATATATAAGTCCCAATCCATAAGTCCCAAAAATAAATGTCCCGATGCATACGTTCTAACGTATAATGTACAAAAACATATAAGTCCAAAGGCATAAGGTTCAAGAATATATAAGTCCCAAAAATATATGCACAAATGCAAAAGATCCCAAGTATATTATCCAATAACATAAGAGTCCCAAGGCCTGAGGTCCAAAAACATATAAGTCCTAATGGATAAGCCCAAAGATATATATCCGAATGCTTAAGTTCCCACGTATATTATTCAAAAACATATAAGTCCCAAGGCATAAGGTTTGAAAATATATAAGTCCCAATGAGAAAGCCTGAAAATACACTTCCTAATGCATACATTCTAATGCATGATGTACAAAAACATATAAGTCCCAAGACATGAGGGCCAAAAATATATAAGTCCCAATGTATAAGTCCAAAAATATATATGCCTGAATGCATAAGTTCCTATGTATATCGTCCAAAAACATATAAGTCCCGGAGCATAAGGTTTAAAAATATATAAGTCCCAATGGAAAAAGCCCGAAAATATATTTCCCAATGCATACATTCTAATGGATAATGCACAAAAATATATAAGTCCCTAAGCATAAGGGCCAAAAATGTATGAGTCCCAAAGCACAAGTCCCAAAAATATATATCCCAATGCCTAAGTTCCCATGTAAGATGCCCAAAAACATAAATCACAAGGCATGAAGTCCAAAAACATATAAGTCCCAAGGAATGAGGTCCAAAAATATATAAGTCCTAATGCATAAGGCACGAAAATACATAAGTCCTATTGCACAAGGCCCAAAAGCATGAGGTCACAATGCATAAGTTCCCATGAGTAATGTCCAAAAACATATAAGTCCCAAGGCATGAGGTTCAAAAATATATATGTCTCAATGCATGACTCCCAAAAATATACGTCTGAATGCATAAGTTCCCACGTATTTTATCCAAAAACATATAAGTCCCAAGGCATGACGTTTAAATATATATAAGTCCCAATGCAAAAAACCCAAAAATATATTTCCTAATGCATACATTCTGATGTATAATATACCAAAACATATAAGTCCCAAAGCATAAGGTCCAAAAATATATGAGTCCCAAAAATATATGCCCAAATGCAAAAGTTCCCAGGTATATTATCCAAAAATATATAAGTCCCAATGCGTAAGTCCAAAAATATATGCCAGAATGCATAGGTTCCCATGTATATCATCCAAAAACATATAAGTCCCAAGGCATATGGTCTAAAAATATATAAGTCTCAATGCAAAAAGCCCGAAAATATATTTCTTAATGCATAAATTCTAATGTATAATGTACAAAAACATATAAGTCCCAAGCAATGAAGGCCAACAATATATAAGTCCCAATGAATGAGTCCAAAAATATATATCCGCATGCATAAGTTTCCACGTATATTATCCAAAAACATATAAGTCGCAAGGCATAAGATTTGAAAATATATAAGTCCAAGTAAAAAAACCCGAAAATATACTTCCTAATGCATTCATTCTAATGTATGATGTACGAAAACATGTAAGTTTCAAGGCATAAGGGCTAAAAATATATAAGTCCCAATGCGTGAGTCCAAAAATATATGCCCGAATGCGTAGGTTCTCATGTATATCATCCAAAAACATATAAGTCACAAGGCATGAGGTTTAAAAATATATAAGTCCCAATGGAAACAGCCCGAAAATATATTTCCTAATGCATACATTCTAATGGATGATGCACAAAAATATATAAGTCCCGGAGCATAAGGGCGAAAAATATATGAGTCCCAATGCACAAGTCCCAAAAACATATGTCCTAATGCAAAAGTTCCCACGTATATTATCCAAAAACATATAAGTCTCAAGGCATGAGGTCCAAAACTTTATAAGTCCCAATGCATCAGTCGCAAAAATATACGTCCGAATGCATAAGTTTCCAGGTATATTATCCAAAAACATAAGTCCCAAGTCATAAGGTTTAAAAATATATAAGTCCCAATGCAAAAAGCCCAAAAATATATTTCCTAATGCATACATTCTAATGTATAATGTACCAAAACATATAAGTCCCCAGGCGTGAGGTCCAAAAATATATAAGTCCCAATGTGAAAGGCTCAAAATATATGTTCCAATGCCTAAGTTCCCATTTATGATGCCCAAAAACATATAAGTCCGAGGGCATGAGGTCCAAAAGCATATAAGTCCCAAGGAATTAGGTCCAAAAATATATAGGTCCTAATGTATAAGGCCCGAAAATATATAAGTTCCAATGCTCAAGGCCCTGAAGTATAGGTCCCAGTGCATAAGTTCCCATGATTAATGTACAAAAACATATAAGTCTCAAGACAAAAGGTTCTAAATATATAAGTCCGAAAGCACAAGGCCCAAAAATATATGTTCAAATGCAGAATTTTCCATGTATAATGTGCATAAACATATAAGTCCTAGTGCAAAAGGTCCAAAAACATATAAGTCTTAGTGCAAAAGGTCCAAAAACATATAAGTCCCGTGAAATATGTAAGGTCCAAAAATATATAAGTCCCAATGCATAAGTTCCCATAAACAATGTCCAAAATATAAGTCCCAAGGCATAAGATCCAAAAATATATAAGTCTCAATGCATAAGGCTCGAACATATATAAGTCCCAAAAAGTAAGGCAGAGACAGAATGATTGTTTAAAAGATTTATTATTATTTAAAACAATACCATTTAAAAATAATATTAGAAAGCTTTGGGTTTTTCGAAAATTTCATACTTTTCTTTAACATTTTCTTTCAAAGTAAGGTAATAATTAATTCAAGTTAATTAAACAATTTACTATTATTTATGGCGATTTTCTCTTAGAATGGAGGTAAAAAGTCGCGGTTTGTTCTTATTTTTAACTTGTTTTCAATAGTTCAGTCAGAGCGAGCAAATAATTATTAATTAAAGGTAACAAAAATAATTGTTTAAACAATTTATTGTTATTTCTCTCAGAATAATGTTAGAAAGTAGCGATTTTTTTGGAAATTTTCAATCTTTTTCAAACTTTCAACTTATAGTAAGGTAATGATTTATCAAAATTAACAAACATAATTGTTTAAACAATTTTTTATTGTTTATATTAATATTATCTTAGAATAATGCTACAAAGTGCTTGCTTTTTTTAAATTTCCAACTCTTTAGTTAGAGTAAATTAGTAATTATTTCAAGTTATTACCTTATTTGTTTAAACAATTGTTAATTGTTTATGACAATTTTCTCTTTGAACACAGGCAGAAAGTCGCGGTTTTTTTTCTACATTTTTCAACTTGTTTCCAACTTTTCAGTCCGAGCGAGGAAATAATTAAGTAAAGATAACAAAAATAATTATTTAAACAATTTATTATTATTTTTGACAATAGTCTTTTACAATAATGCTAGAAAGTCGCGGTTTTTGCTTAAATTTCCGAATGTTTAGTAAGAGTGAGGTTATAATTAATTCAAGTGACTACCATATTTCTTTAAACAATTTATTATTGTCCATGACAATTTTCTCTTTGGATAAAGGTAGAAAGTCGCGTTTTTTTCTCAATTTTTCAACTTGTTTTCAACTTTACAGTCAGAGTAACGAAAAAATAATTATGGATAACAAAAGTAATTTTGTAAACAATTCATTATTATTTATAACAATATTTTTCTAGAATATAGGTAGAAATTCGCGCTTTTTTCTGAATTTTTCCAGCTTACAGTTAGAGAGAGTTAATATTTAATGCGAGGTGATAAATTATTTGTTTAAACAATTTATTATTGTTAGTAGCAGTTTTCTATTAGAATAGAGGTAGAAAGTCGCAGTTTTTTCTTGAATTGCTAACTTTTCAGTTAGAGTAATATAATAATTAATGCATGTTGATAAATTAATTTGTTTAAACATTGTATTATTGTTTACAGAAATTTTTTCTGAGAATAAAAGTACAAAGTCGCGGTTTTTTCTACGTTTTTCAACTTGTTTTCAACTTTTCAGTCAGAGCGAGTAAACAATTGATTAAAGATAACGAAGAGAATTGTTTAAACAATTTATTATTATTTTTTACAATATTCTCTTACAATAATGCTAGAAAGACGCGGTTTTTGCTTAAATTCTCAACTTTTCAGTTAAAGTAAGGTAATAATTATTTCAAGTTACTAATTTATTTGTTTAAACAATTTAATATCGTTTATAACAATTTTATCTTAAAAAAGATGTAGCAAGCAGCTGTTTTTCTGAATTTTTCAAGTTTTGAGTTGAAGAGAGAAAATGATTAATGAAATATAACAAAAATAATTGTTTAAACAAATTATTATTATTTATAACAATATTTTCTCAGAATATAGGTGGAAATTCGCGGTTTTTTCTGAATTTTTCCCGTTTACATTCAGAGAGAGTTAATATTTCATGCAAGATGATAAATTATTTGTTTAAACAATTCATTATTGTTAGTAGCAGTTTTCTACTAGAATAGAGGTAGAAAGTCGCAGTTTTTTCTTAAATTTCTAACTCTTGTGTTAGAGAGAGTTAATATTTAATGCAAGGTGATGAATTATTTGTTTAAACAATTTATTATTGTTAGTAGCAGTTTTCTATTAGAATATAGGTAGAAAGTCATGGTTTTTTCTACATTTTTCAACTCACTTTCAATTTTTCAGTTAGAGCGACAAAATAATTAATCAAAGTTATCATATCATAGATAGTAATTGGCGGTCGGTTCTTGACCATGTCCTTGTCATCTCGTTAGCCGAAAAAATCGTGACAGGGTCTGATTTATGAATTAATTTCGATGTTTCATTTGCAGACGTAGCGTAATTCGTAATATAACGGCGTTGTGCAATTTCTTCGGACCCGTTCCCAAACACGGCGACATTTACGGGCCGTTGTTTTTTCGCTCGCGAAAACGTTTAACAGGGCAAAAGCAAAAGACCGTGACGTGCGTGCGTGCTACCTTTTATGAGTCTCGTACACCATGTACACACCTGCATTCTTTATGACAACCAAGATTTTTAATATGACCGGCAATAAACCCCGTAATTTCGAGAATTACATGCTTCGAAGATCAGGGCATATGCTGAGTGTAAAAATGCAAATCTTGGCTACAGGAATGCGAACCTCCTATACATATTCTTTTTTTCTTTTGGCTTCAAGAACAAAGGAAAACCGCAAACATTTTTAGTCGAATACGCACAGCAAAAAGAAGACTTAGGGGTCGTCTGTAAACTGCGTTACCAATTTAATAATTTAAAAACTCGTTTTTTTTTGCTTAACTCGACTGGTTGAAAATTCAGATATACTTCTGAAAAGGTCACTCAAGAATATTGACTTGAAAATTGGTTTAAGGGTTCCTTCCAGACCCTAGTTGAACGCACTAGAAGGATTTTTGGCGCAGATCAGTATAAATTAAGTTATTAATAATTTTGATTTTCTTTCAAAATCAGTTTTTTTTTAATATCTCGAAATATATTAATTTTGGAAAAGAATGTTGTTCACAAAAGTTATAGACCTCGTCGAAACACATATTTTTTATATCAAAAACTTTTTTTCTAAAATCAATATTTTTCGAAAAAAATGACAAAAATGAATTTTCATATTTTTTGTTTGGGCATTGGAAGAGAGGTTGGCATGACTGTTGGGAGGGGGTATAGGCCTAGGGGCTCCTTTTCAACCCTAGTTGAACGTAGTAAAAAGACTTTTGGCGCAGATCAATATCAATTAAGTTATTATTAATTTTGACTTTTTTGAAAATTGCTTTTTTTTAATATCTCAAAAAATATTAATTTTAGAAAAAAATATTGTTCACAAAAGTTTTAGATCTCATCGATACACATATTTTTTATATGAATACTTTTTTTATAAACTCAATATTTTTCGAGAAAAATGTCATAAATTAATTTTCATATTTTTCATTTGGGCGTTAGAAAAGAGCTCGGCAAGGGTGATGGGAAGAAGTATGGGCCTAGGGATTCCTTTTAGACCCTAGTGAAATGCACTAAGAGGATTTTTGGCGCAGATTAATATAAAGTAAGTTATTAATAATTTTTACTTTCTTCAAAAAACAGTTTTTCCAATATCTCGAAAAATATTGATTTTGAGGGAAAATGTTGTTCACAAAAGTTGCAGATCTCGTCAAAACACATATTTTTAATATTCAAACTTTTTTTATGAAATTAATATTTTTCGAGAAAAATGACAAAAATGAATTTTCATATTTTTTGTTTGGGCATTGGAAGAGAGGTTGGCATGACTGTTGGGAGGGCAAATGGGCCTAGAGGCTCCTTTTCAACCCTAGTTGAACGTAGTAGAAAGACTTTTGGCGCAGATCAATATGAATTAAGTTATTATTAATTTTGACTTTTTTGAAATTGTTTTTTTTTCAATATCTCGAAAAATATTAATTTAAGGGAAAAATATTGTTTACAAAAGTTGTAGATCTCGTCGATACACATATTTTTTATATCAATACTTTTTTTCTAAACTCAATATTTTTCGAGAAAAATGTCATAAATTAATTTTCATATTTTTTGTTTGGGCGTTAGCAAAGAGGTCGGCATGGGTGGTGGGAGTGAGTAGGAGCCTAGAGATTCCTTTTAGACCCTAGTTAAATTCACTAAGAGGATTTTCTGCGCAAATCAATATAAATTAAGTTATTAATAATTTTGACTTTCTTCAAAAATCAGTTTTTTTCAATATCTCGAAAAATATTGATTTTTGAAAAAAATTATATTCACAAAAATTGTAGATCTCGTCCAAACACATATTTTTTATATTCAAACTTTTTTTCTAAAATTAAGATTTTTCGAGAAAAATAAGAATAATGAATTTTCATATTTTTTGTTTGGGCGTTGGAAAAGAGGTCAGCATGATTAGTGGGAGGGGGTATGGGCCATTTAAAATTCCTCCTTCCAGCACTCATGCTGACCCCTTTTCCAACGCCCAAAGAAAATATGAAAATGCATTTTTGTCATTTTTCTCGAAAAAAATTAATTTTAGAAAAAAAGTTTGGAATTAAAAAATATGTGGATCAACGAAATCTACAACTTTTTTCAACAATATTTTTTTCCAAAATCGATATTTTTCGAGATATTAAAATTTTTTTTTTTCAAAAAAGTCAAAATTAATTATAACTTGATTCATATTGATCTGCCCAAACATGATTTTTAGCGCGTTCAACTAGTGTCTAAAAGGAACCCCTAGGCCCGTATTCCCTCTCAATACTCATGTCGACCTCTCTTCCAACGCCCAAACAAAAAACACGAAAACTCAATTTTGTCGTTTTTCTCGAAAAATATTGATTTTAGAAAAAAAGTTTACGTAGACAAAATATGTATTTCGACGAAATCTACAACTTTTGTGAAGAACATTTTTTTTCAAAATCAATATTTCTCGAAATATTGCAAAAAACTAATTAAAAAAAAAATTCAAAATTATTAATAATTTAATTTATATTGATCTGCGGCAAAATTCCTGTTAGTGCATTCAATTAGGGTTTAAAAGGAACCCTTAGGCTCATACCCCCTCCCATCATTCATGCCGACCTCTTTTGCAACGCCAAAAAAAAAAACTGAAAATTTATTTTTGTCAGTTTTTTCGAAAAATATTAATTTTAGAAAAAAAGTTCGAATATGAAAAATATGTGTTTTGACGAGGTCTACAACTTTTGTCTGCAAATTTTTTTGTTTAAATTAATATTTTTCGAGATATTTAAAAAAAACAATTTTAAAAAAGTCAAAATGTTCTGGTTTTATCCATCGCAAATGCGTTAAAAAAATTAAAAAGGCCACTTTCCAGGGAAAATATACAAGATATGAAAAAAGGTAGAAAGCAAAATTGTTCACCTCAAAAAGACGATAAATTTTGATTGAATCCTTTTTTTTATAAGACGCATATTTATCTTTTAATCGCGAGAAATGTTATTTTAAAAAATTCCATTTTGTGGTCAAATTATGCAAGATACGAAAAAAAATAAAAAGACAAAAATTATTTATCCGAAGAAGATCTACAAATTGGTTTTTGTGATAAAGCGCCTATTTTTTAATTTTATTCGTAAAAAAATCATTTTAGAAACATTAACATTTTTGGATAAACAACACAAGATACGAAAAAAATGTATGGAGAAAAGTTGTTCGCAAAAAAAAAGACAAAATTTGTTATAAATAATTTTTTGATAGGACGCATTTTTGGTTGAAGATTCAACATTTAAATAAAAAATTTATATTTTTGGGTTGAAAACTAAACTGCTTTTCTGAAGATTTATAATTTTGGTGGAAAATTCAAATATTTGGTTAAAAATGAAATTATTTTCCAAAAAATTCAACGATTTGAAAGAAAATTGAACTATTTTGTAGAAAAATAACTTTTCTGTTGAAAAATTATATTTTTGGGTTGAAATTTCAACCCGAAAATATAATGTCAAAATCAAATTTAAAAAATCCATTTTTAAACAAATAGTTGAATTTCCTACCCAGAAGACTATTTTCTGTCCCAAAAAAAGAGACAAATTTTTAACAAAATAGATTAATTTTCAACTTGAAAAGATAAAATTTCAACAAAAAATAGAATAGTTCAATTTTAAGTTAGAGAAATAAGTTTTCAAGAAAATAAAATAACTGTTCAACAAGATAGTTAAATTTTCAAGCAAAGAAATGAAATTTCAACAGAAAAGATTGATTTTCTATAAAAAAAAAGAAAAAATAATGTGTGACAAAATACAGGAATTTTCAACAAAATATTTTCATTTTTAATATAATTTTCAACTTAGTAGTTGAATGTTCAACCAAAAGGGTTAATTTTCTACAATTGAAAATTAAGCTATTCCATTTATTGCTTTTTTTAAATTTACATTTTTGGGTTAAAATTACATCTATTTGGAACAAATTGATCTTTTTGGGTTGAAAATTTATCATTTTTGTTGAAAATGAACTTTTATGTAAAAAATTCATATTTTGGAATTGAAAAGACAACTTTTTTGGTAGAAAATTCATCTTTTTGTTTTGAAAATTCAGCAATTTGATTGAAAATTTTTTTCTTTCTTGGTCGAAAAATCGTACTTGGTTGAAAATTTAACTCTTTTCTTGAAAACTCTTCTCTTTGGTTTGAAAATTCTTCTCTTTTGGTTTCAAAATAATTCGCACAGCATGATTATCTGAAAATTTAACTTCCATTTTTTGCTTTTTTTGTTAAAAATTCATTTTTTTAGTTGAAAATTCATCTTTTTGGTTGAAAATAAACTTTTTTCTTAAAAATTCATATTTTCGAATTGAAAATACGACTTTTTTTTGTAGAAAATTCATCTTTTTGTTTTTAAAATTCAGCACCTTTTTCTTTCTTAGTCGAAAAATCGTACTTGGTAGAAAATTTAATTCTTGTTGAAAATTCGTCTTTTTGGTAGAAATTTAATATCTTTTTGGTTAAAAATGCAACTTTTTGGTTGAAAATTAATCTATTTTGGTCGAGGATTCAATTATTTTGTTGGAAATTCGTCTTTTTTGGTTGAATTCAACTGTTTCTTATTCAACTAATTTTTAATAAAAATTCAACTGCTTTATTGAAAATTCATTAATTTCGTTAAAAAATTTCCTTTTTGTACAAAATTAATCTTTTTGGTTGAAAATTGAACTATTTTCTTGATAATTTCGTGGTTTTGGGTCGAAAATTAATATTTTCAACTGAAAATTCAACTATTACATTGGTTAAAAATGTATCTTTTTGAATTGAAAATTCAACTTTTGGATTGAAAATTAATGTATTTTGTTGAAATTTCATCGATTATTGTACAAAATAATTCCTTTCGGTTGCAAATTGATCTTTTTGGTTAAAAATTGATTTTTTTCTTAAAAATTTGGTTGAAAATCAATTTTTTAACTTCTCACTCAAAAATCCCATTTTTTGTTGAAAATTTATACTTTTTAGTTAAAAGTTCATTGTTTTGTTGAAAATTCGTATTTTTTTATATGAGAAGAATCTTCTTGGTCGAAATTTATCTTTTGGTTAAATATTAAACTATATGGTGAAAAAATAAAAAATTCTATTTGAAGATTCATTCTTTTAAATGAAAATTTATTTCTCTAGTTGAAAATTGAACTATTATGTTAAAAATGTATTTCTTTGTTCGAAAATTATTTTCATAAACTGAAGATTTAAATATTCCGTGTTTGGTTTAAACTGTAAAATGTACCCTTTTTCGTTGAAAATTCGTCTTTTTGGTAGGAAAGCCGTTCTTTTTTTGGTTGAAAATTAATTTTTTAACTGAAAAGTTAACTATTACATTTTTGAATAAGAAACTTATATTTTTTAGCTGGGCAACCTGACTGGGTCCCAATTTGACCCCAATCGACTTTTCGACACGGGTGTATTGGTTAAAAATTCAACTATTTAGTTAAAAAATGAGGCATTTTGTTGAAAATTTATCGTTTGTGGTGGAAAATTAATCTTCTTGGTTGAAAAATCTTGTTTGTTAAAAAGTTGATCTTTTTTGGTTAAAAATGCAATGATGTGGATAAAAACGAATGGTCAATAGATTTTACTGAAATTTTCTCGCTTTTTTTACAGCCAATTTTATTTCGAGCTTTTTTTCTGAAGAAAAGTTTTCTATAAACAAATGCTGCAATGACTAATAAGGATTGATAGAGATAAAGGACCCGCCTACTTGAAAGTGGATTTTGAATTTGCATTTGGGGATTTGAGATTACCTTGAATTTACGCATGAGTCTCCCCAAGATTAGCTCTGCGTAGGCATATGTGTAATCTCGATTATGCTGATTTTGGCATATCGACACGCCTTCTTCTAATTGACATGTATCGTGAGTCAATCTGACACTGACAGGGGTTATGCGGCCATAAATAAATAAATTAATAAATAAATAAATCTGAACATGAAACCAAAAGTTTCTGAACTCTCGTTCGTATAGTTGAGTTTTATTACCGGGCATTCAAAGGAAGACAAGTTATGTCATTGGCAGCAAAATAAGCCTAATGTTTTATTCAAGAAGGAACGTGAGAGCGAAAGCTAATCTTCAAGAGCGAAGGTCTCTTCCTTGAACTCTAGACATTTTTAGTGTTTTCTCGATATTATATTTCATTATTATATTTTTTATTCAGAAAAATTTCATTCTTCATTTTTGCATTCAGTACAAATGACAATATTGCATTTTCAAACAAACAAAAAATAGATCAAGAAATCAAGAAAATAATTTCCTACCATAAAGGAAGAAATTCCAGCAAAATATTTATGTTTTCAATCAAGGAGATGAACTTTCAACCTGAAAGCCATTTTGCAACAAAAAAAGTTAATTTTCAAGAAAAAAAATGAATTTCCAGCCTAGAAAGATTTTTTCAATCAAGGCAGAAAACAAATTGGAATATTGTTGAATTTTCAAGCCAAAAAGACAAATTTTCCACAAAGCAATTAAATTTTCAAACCCAAAAAAATTAATTTTCATCCAAAAATAATATAACTCAAAAGTAAACATGGGAAAATTAACAAACAAAAATAACTACAGAGATGAATTAAAAAAATATATTAGTGCAACTTTCAACCAATTTGTTGAATTATCAAACAAAAAATATGAATTCCCAACTATGAGCTTTCAAAAAAAAAGGGTAATTTTTACCATATAGTTGAATTTAAAAAAAAAAAAGATAAATTTTCAACAAAACAGTTAAATTTTCAACCCAGAAATATCATTTTTCAATGAAAATGATGAATTTTCAACCAGAAAAATTAAGTTCCTACCAAAAAAGACGAATTAAAAAAAAACATGAATTTGAACTAAATACTTCAATTTGAATATAGAAAAGTTCAAATTTTAACATAAAAAAATGAATTTACAACATAAATGGAATCGCCAAATTTTCAATTTAAAAAATCAATTCGCAACAAGAAAACGAGTTTTCAGCCAGCTGAATACAATTTTTAATCAGAAAATTTTCAGTTTAGATTTTTTGATTCAATAGAAATTTTCTGATCAAATTAAAATATTGCATTTTACACAAAATAGACAATTTTCTAATCAAAAAGATGAATTTATAATCATGAAAATAATTTTCTACCAAGAAGGAAGAAATTTCAGTAAAATATTTATATTTTCAGTCAAGAAGACGAATTTTCTACCAAGATTTTAATTGTAAACCAAAAAAGGTTAAATTGAACCCAAAAATAAATTTTGCCATAAAAAAGTTAATTTTCAACTTGGAAAGATTTTTTCAGTCAGACAAGACAAAAAATTTCAACATTGGTGAATTTTACAAGCCAGAAAGACAAATTTTCTACAAAAAAAATGGAATTTTCAGCCAAAAAAAATTAATTTTTAACAAAAAAATGATTTTTCAGCCAGAAATTTGAATTATCTATAAAACAGTTAAATTATCGATAGAAAAAAATTAATTTTCAACCAAAAATGATATATTTCAACCTAGGAAGATTTAAATTGAAAATCAACAACGGGTTAATTTAACAATAAAGAAAGGCCAAAAAGCAACAAATTTTCTACAAAAATATTAAATTTTCAACGCAAAAAAATGAATTTGTAATGAAAAAATTTAGTTTTCAACCAAGAAGCTGAATTTTTAAATGAATAGTTTAATTTTCTACCTAAATGTGGAATTTCGAAGCCAAAAAGACCAATTTTCGCCACAAAAAAAGTATAATTTTCAACAGAAAAAAAATAATTTCTGACAAACATGATAACAGTTTATATTTCAATTTAAAAAAATTCTTTTTTGAAATCAGAAGCGGATTGATTAAAAAAAAGATTTCAATAAAATGGTTAAACTTTTAACTAAAGAAATGAATTATGAAAAAAAATTAATTTTAATAAAAAAAGTTCAATTTTCAACCAATTACTTGAATTATTATTAAACAAACAAAAAAATAATTCTCAACGGAAAATGTAATGGTCAATCATTGAAACCGAAAAACATGTTAATTTTTAATATAAAAAAAGGTGAATTCCGTCAAAAAGACAATTATTCCAAAAATATGATTTTCAATTTTCAACTAAAAAATATCAACTTTTAACTAAAATGATGGATATCATAAAAAAAATATTATTTTTCTAAAAATTTACTTAATTGTAAACGATTTAATTGATTTTTCAACCAAAAGGGACGACTTTTCAACAAGATAGTTTAATTCTTGAACAAGAAAACAAAATTTCAACAAAACAGTTGCATTTCTAACAAAAAAATGAATTTTCAACCAAATAGTTGAATTTTAAAATAGAAAAATTCAATTTTCAAAACAAATAAATAAAAAAATAAATAAATTCACAAGCAAAAATGGAATCGTCGAATTTTCAGTAGAACAAATTAATTTTTCACCAAAAAAGATCAATTTTCAACCAAAAAAGTAATAGTTAAATCAGTTTAAAAAAGTTCATTTTCAACCCTATTTCACTTAAATAGGGGAATACATTTTTTTAAATAAACTTATTGTGTGCACTATAATAAATTAAATTTTAAACACTTTAAATTCCTAAAACTACATGAATTTTCAACCAAATAGTTGATTTTTAGGCAAAAAAAAATAAATAAATTTTCGACCAAGAAGATTAATTTTCTATGAAAAAAAAAGATTTTTTAACAAAAAAATTTAATTTGCCATAAAAAATTCTTTTAACAAGGAAAATGATGAAACTTCTTCCCTAAAAATTGAATTTTTAACTAGAAATGGTTTTTCAATCAATAAAGAAAAACAAGTTCATCCACAATGTTGAATTTTTAAACTGAAAAAAACGAATTTTCGTTCAGACATTTCGATTTTACCGGAAATATGAATCTTACCAAAAAATCGAATTTTTAACCAAAAAGTCGAATTTTCAATTAAAAAAGATCGATTTTCACTCAAAAATGAAATCGATACTTAAATTTTCAGTTAAAAAAATTACGATTTTCTAAATTGAACTGTGGTTCTGGTAATAAAAATGGAATAATAATTGATTTTACAAGACGATTATGATTCTGAATCTGGTCAAAATTATACAATTTAAAATTTATTTTAAAATAATTAAAAATTAATAGATTCATAATTAAACACTTTTAATCGATTTCAAATCCTATTTGAAATTTTTTAATTTAAAAAAAGAACAATTTTTCATATAGTTAAGGGTTCAACGATGTTGTTAAAAATTGATCTATTTTGTTGAAAATTAAGTTTTTTGATCAAACTTCATATTTGCTTTATGGAAAATTCGCCTTTATTGGTTAAAAATTTAACATTTTAGTAGAAAATTGAACTATTTGGTAAAATCTTAAAAATTCATCATTTCAGTTAAAAATTGATTCTTTCAATTCAAAATTTAACTTTTTTATTGAAAACATGTTTTTTGTTTGTTAAAAGCTAAGTTTTATGACTACAAATTTAAATATTTCATTTTTTTTCAAAAATGTATTCAATTTTAAATTCCATTCAAATTATTATTAAATCAAAATGACCTAAATTAAAAATAATTTTACTTCTGATTTAGAAAGAGGACATAATTGTTAAGAATTTTGAAAATCGTAAATTTGGAAAAATACCGAAACAGACACAATTTTTCTTCAAAAATTTTACTGTTAGTACAAAATTATAACACTTCAAAATTATTTTTTTATTTTTATTATTTATAGACCTGAAAAACCTGGAAAGGTTATGATTAGGTTATCTAAAAAAAAAATTCATTTGTTCAACCATAGAATACGATTATTATATGGACAAAAATATTTGTTTGACCCAATCAAATATTTTTTCAACAAAATCTTTTCGTAGAATAATTAGTCGATTCAACCAAAAATTTGGTAGAGTCAATCAAATATATGGTTGAATCACCCAAAATTTGTTTGATACAACAAAAATTTTCGCGTATAGGGGAAACCACCCTAGAGTGGATAATGCAACCTTCAGTGGATAATAATGAATGAAGAGCACAAATAAAAGAAAAATAATTAATTTAAATTTAAATTTAAGAACGCATATAGTGCCTTCAATACTACTTAAATTAAATTAATTATTTTACGTATATTAGTATTTTTAATGAACAATTATCCACTTTAGGTTGCATTATCCACTCTAGGAAGGTTCCCCTTATGCAAAAAAAAAAAGTTTGTTTGGTTCAGGAATTTTTTTTGAGTTTCGAATAAGACAGTGACTGATAAGAATCATAGTATAGTCATCAAATAATGTGAAAGCAGAAGTTCTAAATTGTTTGAGTATTTTCTTATGCAAGACAATGCCACTTACGCAATGAAATGCTTTTCGTTCCTGGTTTATACGTTTCTACCTCTGCAAGCATGTTTTCAGTTTTTTTTTCGCAACTTGAGTACCTTTTGTTTCACAAATAAGGTCAATTGTCAATTATAAATCGTAAAAATGACAATATTGATTCTCGTCACAATCAATGCTGGTCATAAGACATGTTAAGCACAACCATAAATTATATTTATATGAAAGAAAACTAAAATGCATAGAACTGTAAATTATCATTGAAAATTCAATTATAATTCGTAAAAATGAATGATAAAATCAAAAATAGATTTTTATTTCATTTTATTGAATTTTCAACCAAGTAGATTCCAAATCAAATGTCCAAAAATCGGCCGAATTCGGGAGTTTTTTCCAGTTTTCTTCTCCCCTGGCCAAACGCCCATTTTCAACCAAAAAAAAAATGAATTTAAAATATAATAGTTAAATTTTCAGCCAAAGACATGAATTTTGATCTGAAATAATAAATCTTCAAATAAGAAAAATTGATTTTTAATCATATAAATTAATTTTCAACCAGAAGATTCATATTATACCAAAAGAACAAATTTTCTTGAAAATTCAGGAATTTTCAATCAAATAGTTTAAATCTCAAATCGAAATATGAATTTTTAACCAAAAATATTAATTTTTCAAGAAAAAACATTAATTTCCAATCAAATAGTTGAATTTACAACTAAAATAGATAAGTTTTTAATAAAAAATAGAATAGTTAACTTCTCAGTTCAAAAATTAATTTTCAACCAAAAAGGAACGGCTTTTCCACCCAAAAACACGAATTTTTAACGAAAAAAGGGTAAATTTTAATCCAAATACGAAATATTTAAATCTGCAGTTAAAGAAATTAATTTTCGAACAAAGAAATAAATTTTTGACATAAAAGTTCAATTTTCAACTGAAGAAATAAATTTTCATTTAAAAGGATGAATCATCAAAGAAAATTTTTTACTTTTTAATCATATAGTTGCATATGCAACCAAAAGATAAATTTTCGAACAAGAAGATTCTTTTTCTATAAAAAAATACGAATTTTCAGTTAACAAATTTATTTTCAACCAAATTTTTGAGAAAAAAAAATTTTTGACCAAAAACATTAATTTTCAACCAAAAGGAATTATTTTGTACAATAATCGATGAGTTTTCAACAAAATAAATTAATTTTCAATCAAAAAAGTTTAATTTTCAATTTAAAAAAATAAATTTTTAACCAAGATTGGAATAATTGAATTTTCAGTTAAAAATATTAATTGTCAACCAAAACCACGAAATTATCAAGAAAATAGTTCAATTTTCAACCGAAAAGATTAATTTTCTACAAAAAGACGAATTCTCAAAGAAATTAATGAATTTTCAATAAAGTAGTTGAATTTTTATTAAAATTTAGTTGAATAAAAAACAGTTGAATTCAACCAAAAAAAGAGAAATTTCCAACAAAATATTTGGATCCTCAACCAAAACAGATTGATTTTCAACCAATATGTTGCATTTTTAATAAAAAAATATTAAGTTTCTAACAAAAGACTTCGAAACCAAGAAGACGAATTTTCAACAAGAGTTGAATTTTCAACCAAGTACGATTTTTCGAGCAGGAAAGAAAAAAAATTCGATTATACTGCTGAATTTTCAAACCAAAAAGATGAATTTCCTACAAAAAAAGATGTATTTTCAATTCGAAAATATGAATTAAAAAAAAAGTTAATTTTCAATCAAAAAGATGAAATTTCAACCCAAAAAGTTAAATTTTCTTTAGCACAGATGTATTTTTTAACCCAAAAACATGAACTTTTAACAAAAAAATTACTAAATAGAAGAGTTAAATTTTCATTTAGAAAAATTAACTATTTTAAAAACAACAGAGAAGAATTTTCAAACCAAAGAGACGATTTTTTTAAAAGAGAGTTAAATTTTCAACCAAGTACGGTTTTTCGACCAAGTAAAAAAAAATTCAAACCAAAAAGCTAAATTTTCTAGAAAAAAAGGTCGTCTCTTCAATTAAAAAATATGAACTTTTAACATAAAAGTTAATTTTCAACCAAAAAGATGAATTTTGAACCTAAAATGATAAATTTTCTTCAAAGCAGATGTATTTTTAACCAAAAAATATTAATTTTAACAAAAAAAGCAGAAATTCAATTTTCAGTTGAAAAAATTAATTATTTTTAAACCAAAAGAGAAGAACTTTTGAACCAAAGAGACGAATTTTCAACCAAACACGATTTTTCGAAGAAGAAAGAACAAAAATTTCAATCATGCTGCTGAATTTTCAAACCAAAAAGGTGAATTTTCTACGAAAAAGTTGTTTTTTCAATTCTAAAATCTTAATTCTAACAAAAAAGTTAATTTTCAACCAAAAAGATGAATTTTCAACTCAAAAAGATAAATTTTCTACAAACCAGTTGTATTT
>JAABKJ010005096.1:0-23480 GCA_011634705.1 Andricus grossulariae
CCCTGAGAAAAGGACAATCCAACATGGCTAGTTTCATGTTAGAAAAAGACTTCTCACTTACAGATTTTGCCTGAGGTGGAAAAGACCTTACAATTTCTACCGTTGGTAAAGCAAAGCTGATTGCATTGAGCAAGTAAGAATCAGGAATATCCCCCACCAAATCTTGCTTTGAAAAATCATGAACCTTCCAGGTTTTCCAATTCCCAGGTAAATTTTGGATTGCCAAATCTTTAAGCTTCTGCAAGGAGATGTCTGTTTCCTTTGCTGGCGGGCGTAGATATAATTCTGCCAGAAATACTGTGGGTGGATCCATCTATATGAAATGAATGTCAAAATTATGCGAGTGTATGACGTTCATATATTTTATGTCGACACATTTTAATTAACCATAAAAATTGTGATAATTCTTTTTATAATGGCTGATTTGGGCGAGCCATAAATAATGGAAATTTTCTTCATTCGTAATGATATAGTTCAAAGCTGTCAAAGGACGAGCGTTTTTAAATATCAGTACCGGGCGAACAGGTGAAAACATCATTTATCTGTCCAGTCAGAAAACTTATCATAGGCTGCCAAAGAGCGAACGCTATGAAAAAGCTGCGTAGAGTGAGCTTTCGGAAGTGTTATTCCCATATCTTGGGACAAAGATATGGGTATAGGTTGTCAACGGACGAACGCTATACTACAGGGAGACGCATTCGCAAAAATCTGTTTTTCGGGTTCAGGGGGTCTCAAAACGTGGACATTTGACAAAAACGGGGGGGGGGGGCAAATTTTACACAAATCTAAAACCTGCTTTGATGAGAATGTAAAAATATGTGAATCTTTTTAGGGTTATGAAGGTTGTAGAAGCAGGAAATGGAAAAAATTAAAAAAGTAGAATATAAGAAGGCGGATGATGTAGCATTTTCAGCTTTATTGAGGCAATGAGAAGGCAATATTGTGAAACTTGTCATTGACAGATCAACAGGTTTAATCATCACATTCTATAAATGATACTACGTCACCTCTACTAACAAATCGCATTTATAACTTCCTGATTCGAAATGAAAAAAAGTAATTATTTAGACGATTAATCTATATCACCTTACTTTATTCAGTTAAAAAAAAACACCACGATATTTGATAAAACACAATATCATGCATTTCAAAAACATCACTATGTGAAATTATATGAAATTATTTTGCAAAATTTTTGGGCTACTTTTTGTCGCTGGTTCCCATTTTTGAGCTCTTTTATATTTCTCAAAAAACCGAATTTTGGATAGAGCTGCTGACAGCCTGTATATTAGGATTGCTCAAAAAATTAAAGTTCCTTTGATTTGTGGGCTCACTCGCCAAAACGCTTCCATTTGGTGAAAAAGACAACTGTAAATTTTTTAAAAATTTTCTGAAGAAGGGGATCTTGGATGCCATGGAAGTTAAACAACCCCCAACCGAAAAAAATCGTATTTTGTCACAGATTTGATAAAAAATTCTAGTTTTGCCTAAATATCATAGAAAGTGGTCAGGCAAGGGAATAAAATGAAAAAGTATAGAAAAATTGAAACATCTTTCCCAGAAATGAAAAAAGACCTTTTTTTCGAACAAAAAATAATTTTGCGAACTTGCGGCAGTTTCTCCTTAGAGTATTTCGTTCATTCGAAGCCAAATAATTACGAATTATTATTATTATTATTTTGATCCAAGATCCACTTGTTAAAAAAATTGGAAAAATTTTTCCAGATGTATTTTCACCAAAAGGAAGCTTTTTGGGGTTGAGCCCACACATCAAAAGAACTTTAATTTTTTTTTAGCAACCCTGCTGTATATGAGCATATCAGAATTTCGGGCTATTTTCAGCCCCTGAAAATAAAAAACCACCCCTGAAGAAAACTGACTGAATAAGTGCTAGAGAAAGTATATCTGAGGTTTGGGGGTATTTCTTAAGTCAACGAAAATAACAAAATAATTTGTCCGAAGGGAACCCATAACAATGACACCTACCCCTAATGGCCTGTACTCAAATTATGTAACGGATTATAGGCCCTCATCAAGACCCCTCCCCCTCCACCCTGTAACAAACCGTCACAAAATATTTCTACACTCCCCCCCCCTCTTATTGCACGTAATTTATGGTTTCCAGAAATAATAAGATATGAGACTTGAATATAATGGAAATTTTTTGTATTTATGATAATACATGCTTTGCAGGGTGAAAACTTCATTTTCAAAATTCTCTGATTTTTTCTTGAACAATTTTGCAGTTTCCTTGACCATTAACATTCAAATACCAGCATTTTAATCTTGTGATATTTTTATAATAGAATATTTTATAGACGGAATAAGACAATATTTCAGATATAAATTTAAAATTTGCCAAGTTAATTATTTTACACAAAAAAATTACTTTTCTACCATAAAACATGACTTTTTAACCAAATACTTGAATTTTCAATAAAATAAATTAATTTGCAACTAAGTAATTGAAATTTCAACAAAACATTTGAATTTTCAACCTTAAAAGATGAATTCCTATGAAAAAGTGTAATGCTGGATATTTCAGCCAAAAAGGTAAAATTTTATTTTATTTTAAGGGGGCATTCCAATGTGAACGCATAAAGAAAGCATATTTTCAATCATTTTTTTCTCGGGAATTATTGTATATAATTGAAAAAATGTTTTTCTCTTTCAAAGGTTTGATCAAGGAGAGTGAAAAAAATTTGTTTGATGGTAAAAATATTTATTTATTTATAAAATAAAATGCATGTGTAAAAAAAAAATTTCTGCTGGCGCAGGTGATTTTGGCCCTCCTGGTGATCTGAAACAGAAGATCGAAAATGTTTATTAATCTATGTCATCGCCCCTATGGTTTGAACCTCCGCTTCTTTATTTCATCAAAAATTAACGAAATGGCGGCGTTTCTTGTGAAAGACTTGAGAAAAAAAACACTTTTTTTTCTTTCTTGAGAAAAAAGCTGCCATTTTGTTAATTTTCGATTGAATAAAAAAGTGGAGGTTGGGACCATAGGGGCAATGACATAGATTGATAAACTTTTTCGATTTTTTGTTTCACATCACCAGGAGAGCCAAAATCACCTGCGCCAGAAGAAAATTTTTGTTTGCACACATGCATTTTATATTATAAATAATTAAATAAATATTTGATACCATAGAACAAATTTTTTTCCACTCTCCTTGATCATACCTTTAAGAGAAAAAAATAATTCGCTCAATTATATACAATATTTCCCGAGAAAAAAATGATTGAAAATATGATTTTTTTTATGCGTTCACATTGGAATGCCCCCTTACATGAATATTATAACCAAAAGGACGTATTTTCAACAAATAAAGATTTCTCAGTCATGAAATTAACCATCGTTGAAGCTTCAAGCCAAAAGACGAATTTTTGGTACGAAAATTGAATTTTCACCCAGAAAATATTAATTTTCCGGGAAAAAATTAATTTTCAACAAAATAGTTAAATTTTCAACCAAAGAGATGAATTTTTAACTAAAAATATGAATCTTGAACAAGAAATGATTTCTTAATAAAGTCGTTTAAACAAAAATTTCAAACAAAATATGTGAATCTCCAAGCGAAGAAAATTAATTTTAAACCAAACAGTTGCATTTTTATCCAAGAAAGATGAAATTTCTACTGAAACAGATGAATTTTTAAATTAAGAAGACAATTTAAACAAAAAAAAGTGAATTTCCATCCAAAAAATGTTTTAGTTCGTCTTTTCAACATCAAAATATGAATCTTAAATAAGAAGTAAATTTTCTACAAAGATACTTGAATTTTCAACCCAAAAAGACGAATGTCCAACAAAACAGTAGAATTTTTAATCAAAAAGGATGACTTTTCAACCAAATTGTTGAATCTTCCCGCAAATAGTTGCATTCTCATCCAAGAAAGATGAATTTTTCCTACTGAAGCAGCTAAATTTTTAAATAAAAAAAAAAAGAAATGTTGAAAATAATAGTTGAATTTTCATCTAAAAAAGATTTTAGTAGACTTTTAAACACGAAAATGTGAATTTCAAATAAGTAAATCTTCAACGAAAAAGCTGAATTTTCAACCAAACATTTGGGTTTTCAACCAAAAAGATGACTTTTCGACAAAATTGTTGAATTTTTATCCGGATGTTTTAAAAATTCCCTAATTTTTCCCCAATTAATTTTTCATTTTTCCTCACCAATTGATAATTAAATACCAGAATCTTAAAATTGTAACATTTTTAACCTATAATATTTTATAAACGGAATAAAAGAATTCAAATTGAAAAATTTCATGTTTATTCTGCTTGAAACTTATTTAAAGTTATAGAAAATCCCTGACTTTGCAAGATTTTGTTTCTAAAGTCCTGAATTTTTCCTGACAAAAAAAATTCCCTGACTATTTCTAAATTATTTTTGGCTAGGTTCTTTCTTCACTCACCAGGTTTCTTAGGCGCTTGAAGTTAAAATCATATTGAATATCTGTACAATTACTGCGAGTTATTGTTTGTTTTATTTGCGAATTTCCAAAAATTTCGTACATGAATGAGCAAAAACTCCCCAAAACCCTAACAAATTTTCATTTCTAAAAATCACACCACATACCGTCAAAAGACTCTAGGTCAATATCCCCATCACTACAATAATATATTTTTTTAAACAAAAAACTATCCCTGAAGCATTTGAAGAAACCCGTCTTAGCAGCCTTCAACTAAAAGAACCAACTAAATTTCAAATTGACAATAATCACCCCAAACGCAATCATAAGACTCTAGCAGATTTCCCCATCGTTGAAGTAATATTCAACAACCCCAAAAAACCATTCATAGCACATTTAACATACCCCATTCAGCTGCCTTCAACTAAAACAACGAAAAAATTTAAAATTTGAACAAAAATCACATTAGATACCTTCCAATACTTTAGTAGATATGCCCATTCCTGGAGTAATATTCAACAACCCCAAAAACCCACTTTTATCATATTTAAGGATACCCAATCTCAACTGTCTTCAACTAAAACAGCCCAAAAATTTCAATCTGAAAAAAATCTTCCCAGACATCTTCCCAAGACTCTAGTAGATATCCTCATGCCTGCAGTAATATTTAACAACCCCACAAACCACTCTTAGCACATTTAACATACCCTATGTCAGCTGCCTTTATCGAAAAGAGCAAGAAATTTTCAAATTGAAAATAATCACCCCAGAAACCTTGTCAAGACTCTAGTTGATATCCCCATTCCTATAGTAATAATAAACAACCTCTCAATAAACTACCTCTGGCGCACTTGACGAAACCCATCTCAGCTGTCTTCAACTAAATTACTAAAACATACAAAAAAATTTCAAATTGAAAATTATGAACCCAGATACTTTCACAAGACTCTAGTTGATAACACCATCCCCATAGTCATAATAAACAACCTGAAAAAACTATCCCTATTACAAGTAATGAACCCTGTCTCACATTCGAATTAGGCAGCCCAAAAAATGTCAAATTAAAAATGATCACCTCAAAAACCTTGCCAAGACTCTGATTTATAGCCTTGTCTAAACTGTGATATTAAACAATTCCCAAAAGCATCCCCTCGTATATTCCACAAACCCTATCTCAACTGCCTTCAACTAAAACAGAAAAAAATTAAATTAAAAATTATCACCCCATGCACCTTTCCAAAATTTTAGTAGATATCCTTATCCCTACTATAATATTTAACATCCCCAAAAAACCACAACTAGTAGATTTAGCAAACTCCATCTCAGCTGCATTCTACTAAAATTGCCGAAAAAATTTCGAATGAAAAATATTCACCTGAGATACCTTCCCTTGACTCTAGTTCAAATTCTGATTTTCACTCTAATATTCAGCAACATCCAAAAGCAACCCCTAGTACATTTAACAAACCCCATCTCAGCTGCCTTCGACTAAAAAGGCCAACACAATTCCAAATTAAAAGTAATCACTTTAAAATCCTTCCCGAGATTCCACTGCACATCCCTATCCCTACAACAATATTGAACAACCCTAAAACACCACCATTCGTACATTTAACAAACCCTGCCTCAGCTGCTTTTAACTAAAATAGTCACAATATTTTCAAATAAAAATCGTCACCCCAGGTACTTTCACAAGACTCAAGTTGGTATCCCGATCCCCATAATAATAATAAACAACCCCCAAAAACTACCCCTGTCACAATTATTGAATACCGTCTAAGCTGCCTTCAACTAAAACAGCCAAAAAAATTTCAAATTAGAAATAATCACCCCAAAAATGTCCATTAAGTGTATACAAGTGTATGTTTATCAAATTACATATTAAGAAAATCGACGTTTCCATCCATCTTTGGGTCTTCCTCAAGATGATAACATCATTGAAAAAGATGTCTGTAAAAAATACATTTTTTATGAAATTCAATTCTTACATCTAATAATAAATTTCACACTAAATAAGTTACATATATGCATTAAAATCCTTACCTGAAACAAATTGTTCGATGACATTGAAAACACAAACAAAACGGTTATCAATCAAAACTGTTAAAAATTTTTGTTGCTTTTACATTTAAAACAAAAAACTTATGTAGTCGTTTTCTTTAAACAGAAAGAGGAGACTACTCGTCGAAAACGTTTTTAAGTCATTATTGTCGGAGAAAGAAAAATGGTAAAGTCAATGTTGTGAACTGAGCCAAGACAACATTTTGATAAACACATCTAGTACAGAGAAGGTAATATGGCGTCATATAAGATTATATGATTAGATATTGAGTAATTATAGTCATTATAGCTAAAGTCACAGCAACGCGCCGAAATGTTTGAAATTGAAAAAAACAAATCAATTCAATAAGCATTGTAAACGTCATCAATATGCATTCTTTCAGTTTGTAAATTAATACACAAATTATTGTAATTTTCAATAAAAATGGATTCTATAATTTTTCTTTTGTATGTAATATTTTCTTGTGTTAAAATTCTGATGCTTTTGAATTCAAAATCGAAATAATGATCAAAAGACCAAGCATGTTGAGATAGGCCCGTGTTGTTATTACCGATTCTGCAATCTCTTTTATGTTCAGCTATTCGCGTTTTTAGTTTTCTGCTGGTTTCTCCTATGTAAATCTTTGAACAAGCTTTACGTAATTTTTTTTACCATAATGTTTGCGAGTTTTGAGTCAGTGGTAATGTGCACGAATGTTTAAATCGCTTAGCAGAAATTCCTTTCTCATACCTTTGACGGTACCCATTCACTTCTTCCTTTTTTCACTTATTTATTGACAGACACACTTTCAAAGACCCTTCTCCACCATCAATTCCAAACTTTAATGACATTAAGATAATTTTCTTCTCGCCTTGACGTGCTCGATCAAGCCTTCTAGGTTAGTGCAATAAGCTACTGTTTGGGCGGCTTCGGAAACCTCATCACCTTTGACATTGATAAGATCAAACACCTTGAATCCAAAAAATTCATCTACGCAATGGCTTTCAGCCGTTAACTTTTTCTGTAAATTGGCTTCAACGACCGTAGAATTTTTAGAAGCCACACGTATAGCAGCAGTGATTCCGATTACTTTCCTCTGACTAAGATGGAAGCTAGCCTGAATTTTTAAAAAGTTTTCTGCAGAAAGAAGTGATTGCTGAAGTGAATTTTTAGCAATTTTTTTAGCGATAGCTACTTGAAGGGATTGGCCACAACGAGGTTGAGACATTGATACTTTCGCAGTCTTTCCATCTTTCCTTCTAGCAGAGACGAAGCCACTTGTTGTTCAACCTTTGCACCAGATCCTTCTATATATTTACTCAGATTTTCCAAGCGAGTCGTTAGGTTGCACTTGTGAGAAATACCTCGAGCAATTACAGAAAAGCAGTAGCTGCAGCGTTTTGCGACGGAAGGTGTTTCCGCTTTATCTGAGAGAGGAATAAAGGCATATTCATTGCACGATCATAGAAAAAAGTGAACTGGGACGTCTTAGAGTGGAGTACTGAAATTAATTCAAATTAATAGTTTTTTTATTACAAAAATGCCAGAATCTACATAAAATCTGCAGATTATTGTTGGGAAAGACCTTCTTTATTAATTCAAGAGAGAAAAATCTACATATGAAACCTCAATAACTTCTCAGTTTGCTTACCGACAGGTTCAAAAAGTCGGTGCATTAGTTTCGTTAAATTACCTACAATTTGTTTATTTGTAATTTCAGCTAGTATGCTCTTTCGCTTGGGCAAAAAAACTTTAGTGGAATTTCCTGCTTGCGGTGCCCTGGCCAATTGACAAACATGACATTCATATACATCACTACTATTCAATCTCGTTCTCTTCAAGGGTTTAAGGGCAGAAAAATCTGACAGTTTAACACTTTTCTCTGTACCACCTTTTATTCGATATACATCTCTTGTGCAGATAGTCCACAGAACAACGGGTAGCCTAACATCAGTGGAATCGTATTCGAAAATCTTTTTTATGGAAAATTCCAGTTTACCCTGCACGGCCACCATTTTCTTCATTTTGCTGAAACACAACAAGAAAATTCGTCGCAAATTTTCATCGTGCGTTCTCGCATAACTTTTCGACATGTTTACATGAAATTATATTTTATTTTGAAAATGGATAAAATTTTGATTTTCTATTTAATTTGTTAAACAAAATGATGATTAACATAATTTAATTACAAAAGGATCATATTTCAGAAGGCTATAATTTCGATGCGATTAGAGCTAGAGGATTATTTTTTTTAGATTTACTAAAAATTAGGTCCTCCTTAAACTATCTGGTAACAACTTTCTCCTGAATTGCTTGGAAAATAAGTTCTTTTAGAAAACGATAAATTTTATTTCAAAAATTGATGTTGAACAAAATTTCATAAAAAAGGGCCACATTCAGAGGGCCATAATTTTGGTTCTACTAGAGCTAGAGGTAATTATTCGATAATTTTTACCAGATATGCATAGGAAATAAGTCATTTTGCCAAAACTATATATACATATATATTTCAATTCCAATTATTCGCGTAAAATCCTGTGGCTCTTTTTTGGATGACAAACTGAATGGTTTGAGCCAATGAAATTCTACGTTTAACTTATTTTCATTGAAATATGTTGATTAACCTCTTCAAAAATATAAAAAAAGTTGAAGTCTGTCGAGGCACACCGTGATCGCTGATTGAAGTTTGAAAAGCAGGGTTCCAAATTTTTTTGATCGAAATGAAGCCATATCCTTACTGTTAGATACAAAGAAATAGTAAGGACTGGTATTACCTCACATGTTTGGTGAGCAGAGGTGGGAGAAACAACCTTCAAGAGATCGTTTATGTTTGCCAAGCATACAAACCTTGATAGCTTTCGTGTGCATGCGCATTGCTTCTGCCGTGTTACGTGTTATCCCCACTCCACAGCCTAAAATTTATTTCAAGATGTAACATATTGGAGTGAGGTGCCCGCCTTCTTGGCGCGCGGATAACACGTAACACGACAACAGCAATCATGGAGAATAGACGCAAGGAGACCAAAGTAATGTAACGAAAAATGAGCATATTTTTCCGCGAAATACACACGCCCGAACTTCCCGTGCGTGGCGCTAGTATGAACATGTGTATAAAATAAATATGGCCGCCCACGTGAAAATACAATAAGATGACCTAAAATCAATAATTATCAAATGTTATTTATGAAATTGTTGTGCGATGTATTAAATAATGATTAATTTGAAGGCATTGTTTTCTGCGCATGTGTAAATGTGGTCATACATTTTTTGAAAGTCGTACGAAACTTAAGACAGGTAAGTAAGCAAATATGCAGTAAAATAATTTCCATGATTGAACTCGTTTTTTTATCATAAATTCTTTTTTGTAGGTACAAGAAATATAAGAAAAGCGTAAATTAAAGTATTTTCTGTCTTTAACTACAAGAATAAAAAAATTTTCTCTTAGAAATTCGAAAAAGTTATAACGCAGAAAGGGTACAGTAAAATAAATATTTACAGTTTAGCATCTTTTCTGCATTTCCTCGTCTTCTTTTTGCATTAATCGTCGATGGTATTGCATCGTTTCGCGATAAAGTGCGATCGCGTTATTAAGTAAAAGCTCGTGAATGATTTCGTGAATTCTTTATAATTTTCTGAACATCCGACCTTTGGAATTTCAGAGTTATCGAGGCTATCCAAGATATGCAAAAATGTATCACGGTTGAGTTTTCCTCCAGCCAAAATATGCAGAATAATATTCTCCAAATTATTCGTTAGCTGATAAAGATCCTCTGATGGATACTGTAATCGTCCACGATTAAAGGAATCTATCATTTTAAAACGTTCTTCATCACTTGGTTTTCTTTGTGTTTGGACATTTTCTGTGCAGTCTACGCATTTCGTTAATTTTTCAGCTCGAAAGGCGACGTAGCCGGCTATGTAATATTGTATAAAATCTGCTGAAAAACACAATCGTTCATCGTGATCCTTTACTCTTTCTAAGAAGTTTGGGATTTCGTCTACGGCTGCAGTATCTTCAAGTATATGACTTGATCCAAAATTTCGGACAGTGTTTCTTGCTGTTTCGCTCTTTGCATATCTTTAAAGTTCAAACTCGTTTTGAGGATGTCCACACCTTCAACGGTGCCTCCTTTTCTTGGTTTTCTGAGAGAGTAAACACTTAAAAGGCGAAAAACTTGTTCGAAGATGCGAGAGTCAGGATGATTATTGGATCCACAAGCTTCCCGTACTAAGCCGAAGAGCCTCTGAAAATTAAAATATAAATCATTCAAGAAAGAAGAAAATGGATATAAATTTCTCATTGATAATACATATAAAAAAGTGTAAAGTTTTTTCGGATTTCAATCATGTGCGAAACTGCGAAACGTCGGCAAGATTCGTAGTTTTGCACACGATTGAAACCCGAAAAAGCTTTAAATTTATTATAATGAATCACCGTGAATGCATTAAATCTATTACATATCAAACAGATTGATGTGAATGTGTAATTTTCCATTCCTCCAGGGCATCTTGATTTGATCTGCTCGTCATGAGCTAACTTAGATTGAATTTCTCTTTCAGAAAATGAAAAATTTGTAGAGTCGCTTTTAATGTGACTTTCAATCCCAGACAAGTCATATGACTTAAAAAGAGAAACCGATTGTTTTTAGCACTTTCTCCCCACTCTCGTGTATATTCTGAAAACTCTGATATAGCCTATGGATAAAGATAAAAATAGTAATTTTTTCAGGAATTGAACATTTGAATTGCAATTTTAATTTGGATACCAAATTTTTCAATTGGGAATTGTTCATCGTGGCTCACAAACAATCAATGAAAAACAAAACGAATATTAATTATTAACTGGAGTATTTACACTGTTTGATAGATTTTGCCATGATGTGAAATCCCTTAATAATTTTGTACTATAACTTACCGTATACTGGACCGAATTTTCTTTCAAAGCATTTGGAAAGAATTTTCCGAGTTAAAGTTAGCATACTGAAAGAAATTAATACTTAACATTTTACACCTATTTCAATAATGATTAAACGAGGCCGACCGAATAAATCAAGGTGTCCAGCGATTCTTAAAAACAAAATTCAAGGACTCTTCCATGTTTTCCAGGTCAAGAAATCAAATTGAAATCTGTTGAAGTATTTAACATCTTTGTGAAATCTTTAAAAATATTTTGAAATGTTTAAAAATTTGTGTAAAATCTTTGAAATCCTTGAAGTCTTTGTGAAATTTTCTTTAATCTTTAGAAATCATTATGAAATATTTGAAATATTTGTGAAATAGTTCTTTGTTTTCGAAATTTTTGTTCTCGTTTGAAATAATTGATATCTTTTGAAATCTTTTGAAATCTTTAATAATGCTCTAAAATATTTGTGAACTCTTTTGAAATTTTCTAAGAAATTTTGGAATCGTTTAAAATCTTTGACCAATTTTGAAAGCTTTAAAATCTAGTGTACCATACCCTTCTTGAAATCTTTGAAATTCTTGTATTTTTTTAAAATCTTTAATACATTTTTTATGATATCTTTGAAATATTTGTGAAATCTTTCTGGAACCTCTTGTATTCGTTTGAAATCATTGAAATATTTTAAATCCTGGTTAAAAATGTTGAAATCGTTTGAAATCTGCGAAATATTTTGAAATGTTTAAAATACTTGAAAAGTATTGAAACCCTTATGAATTCTTTGAAATATTTGTGAAATCTTTCTCAAACCTCTTGTATTCGTTTTAAATCATTGAAATATGTCAAATCCTGGTTACAAATGTTGAAATCGTTTAAAATCTTTGAAATATTTTGAAATGTTTGAAATACTTGAAATCTATTGAAATCCTTATGAATTCTTTGAAATATCTGTAAAATATTTCTGAAATCTTTCCAATTTTTTTGAAATCTTTGAAATGTTTTAAAATCTGGTTTATACCTTTTTGAAAATTTTGAAATTCTCGTATTCTTTTGAAATCTTTATTAAATTTGTTATAGAATCTTCAAAATATTTGTGAAATCTTTTGTATTCCTTTGAAATCTTCGAAATATTTATAGAACTTGTGAAATCTTTCTAGATCTTCTGAAAAATGTTGAAATAACTTAGAATCTTGGAAAGTTTTAAAATCTTTTTAAAATGTTCGAAATCTTTGAAACCTGATGTACACACTTTTTTTAAATATTTGAAATTCTTTAAATGTTTATGAAATATTCGAAATCTTTGGAAATATTTATGAAATCTTTCTTGAATCTTTGTTTGTGAAACTTTTTGTATTCGTTGAAATGATTGACTTATTTCAAATCTTATGACCAAGGCTCATTCCAATTCTGAAACTGAATTAAAATCGAAATTTTCCACTAATAGTTTTGTAATTTTTCAATTTAATATCACACAAATGTATACATTAACATTCTATATTAGCGGAGAAGAATGTAAAAACTTACAGAATTATTCACAATATTAAAGTCAATAATATAAAATATTAAATGGAAATCTATCAAATAATTGGCACCAGTCTAGAAAAAATGCCTTGAAATCTCTGTATTTATTCTGTAATGAACAAAAGATAGTTATATCTTGATAATAACAAACTTTTCTGTAGAAATATTTTTTCTGAATGAGATGTTTCTTTCATGATAGACTGAAAGATTTTCATTGGTCTTCACATTTCAGTAAAATAACTGTTTTAAAAGCAACAAAAAAATCTAGGTTCTCGTGATAAAATCAATGTGATTTACAGGTTTTCAAGGTTCAAGAAAAATCAAGGAGAATTCCAGGTTTTCAAGGTTGCTGGACACCCTGTAAATGTTAATATTAAAGTGTAAATTCTATTGCGTACAATATTGCTATATAAGTCAAAAAATATAACCTTTCAATAAATAGCGTTTGGTTTTAATGATACTCTCCCTGTCTGTATGCAATTAATTGTTCCATCTGGCAATTTTGTTTTAAAATGTGAGACAATATTTCCTTTACAAAAATTTGATTTGCATATAAAATCTGATCCGTTTAAGGATTGCGAAATGGCATCATCCCATAAATTTCTTGCACTTTTATCCTTCAATAATAATACTCTCTTACTAAAAATTCAGAAGTAAAAACTTTGCCGCACGATTTCATGAGATATTCAAAACAGGTATTCATTTTAAATTCTTTAATTTCCTAACCATAAGGATTGTTACATATTTTTCTCGCCTAAACTTCAAACAAGAGCTGATTTTTTTTCTTATACGTATGTCTTCAAATTGTATACGTCTAATATTAGGGTTATCACCTCGCCGAAAAAACCATGAGCTGAAGAAATAATAATAATCATTATATAATAATAATAATCCTTTGCCTACGTTTGGTATACGAAACAAACTTCGAAAGGGAACATTTTCCTTCTTGCTTTGATACTGTTTGTAATTACATATTGCGCATCTGCGATACGGATTCGCTTTCTTCTTAACATTCTGCAAAGAAGTATAACATTACAATTATAATTGTGAGTGATTAGTAAATTTACAACAGGTTAACAATAATATCATTCAATCATTTAACAAAGTATTTAATTGCACATGATTTGAGGTTATATTATTGTATTTTCACGTGGGCGGCCATATTTATTTTATACACATGTTCAGACTAGCGCCACGCACGGGAAGTTCAGGCGCGTGTACTTCGAGAAAAAACGTACTCATTTTTCATGAAGTCAATGTACAGGACTTTGGTCTCATTTTGCCATTCTCCGTGACAGCAATGCTCTTGTGCACGGAGGCGATCAAAGGTTTGCATGCTTGGCAAACATTAACGATCTCTTGGGGGTTGCTCGATCACATCCCTACGTACATGGATACTACTCCTTACCTGCATGCTCTTAGAATAAGAATCATTGCGCAATTTCTCACATTTTTCATTAACATTATAGCAAAATACAACAGTTATAAAGTTCCAAAATCTGATTTTCTATAAAATAAAAGTTTGTCTTTAAAAAATTTGAAATGATTTCTATATTTCATGAAGTCTTCATCAAATATAAAAATAAATAAATTCGTCGATTTTTAATTTCAATTTATTATTTCTTTCTGCAAAATGGTTAGATGTACAAAGAAAATATTTATCAAAAATTCATCTAATATTTACAGAAAAGTTTATTATATTCTTAGATATGTCCGTATATTTGTAATATGTATGAAAATTCTGTAAAAATTACAAAAATTGTGCAAGCTCTATTAAAAAGCTATACTATCACTATTTTAGCACACGAACTCTGTGCCACGAACTCTGTAACATTAACAGATTTTTTTTTCTCTTTGGTTCATAACCATTGCGCTATTTTTGACCCGCCTTATTATAACTTAGAACATCTCAAATCGCATTTAAAAATACGGGGCTAAGAACCTTTCATATTTTGGGTCCGGCTCACGCTTAAAATGAGATAGAAAATTATACATTGAACCATAGTTTATCGCGAAATTAGAAAAATTTGAAGTTCGATAAAACATAAAGAAGTATTCCAAGTTTGCATACTTTTAATCAATATTATAAATACTGATTAATAATGAATAAAGTAGCGATTGCATTGTATCCAAAATAACTTGAATCACATGAAAAGTTACGTGGCTGAGAACCTTTTATATGTTGGGTCCGGCTTACAGTTAAAATGAAATTCAAAAGTACATATTGAAGCACATATGTATAATCGGAAAATAAGAAAAATATTAAGGTTAAGAAAATATAAAAAAGTTTACCAGGTTTAATATAGCAAGGCAGCTACGAGCTCAAATTCCGAGAGATGACGCCACCGCCGCAAGCTAACGACACAAAAAGATAGCGCCAACAACCAAGGGAGGGTTCTGTTCCTTGTTAAGTTACCGGTAGTCGGTAAAACAGTGAGGCTGATAATGCAAATTTCTGCTGCTATAGCATTGCACCATCGGTTGGTAAAACAGAGAAGTCGGTAGTTACAAGGTTCTGTTCCATGCTAAGTCAGTAAAGCAGCGAGGTTGATCATTGAGATCCCTGCTAAGTTATCATTATAAAGTTCTGTTCCAGGAGAAGTTACCATCGGTCGGTGAGGTAGGAAGTCATGTTACTATCAGTAGGTAAAACAGTGAGGCTGGTCATTGAGATTTCTGCTAAGTTAACAATATCCAGTTCTGTTGCATGCTTAGTCGGCAAAACAGTGAGGTTGGTCATGGAGATCCCTGATAGGTTAACAGTATAAGGCTATGTTCCATGTTAAGTTACCATTGATCAATAAATCAGTTTATTACCATCAGTTAGTAAAACAGGAGGTCGGTATTTTCATATTATCATTTAAACACATGTCGGTAAGGTAAGAGGTCGGTAACTTTTATATTATCAATTTGCCATATATCGGTAAGGTTGGGAGCAATGTTTCCATCATTCGGTAAAACAGGGTGGTCGCTAACTTTTAAGAATATCATTTTACCATAGTTCGGTAAAGTAGAGAGTCATATTACCATCATTAGGTAAAATAGAGAGGTCGGTAACTTTCCATATTATTATTTTTCCATAGGTCGGTAAAACAAGGGCCGTCGGTAATGCAGATTTACCAACGGCCGGTAATGCAGTTGCACCATTGGTCAGTAAGGCCATTTCACCATCGTTCGGTAATCCAGATTCATTTTCATTGGTCGGTAAAACAGAGGCCGTTGGTAGTGCACATCCCCAGCTATAGATCGAGCCTTAGTCGCTATATCAGGAGCTTACCTTACCAATCGAGTGTGAATAATTGATGAAGTAACTCAGTACTTTCATCCAACACTAATATCAATTTATCAACAGACAGTAATGCATGTATCGGCCGTGAATTGAGGCTGCAGATTCTATAACCGCTTTTAGAATTTGTAGCTTGGGAGTGGAAAGGCCTCTGACCGCTTATATTTAAGCGACGTCCAGGGGCATTCCCACTCTCAGGCGATAAATTTTATAGGCGATTATAGAATCCGGCCCCTCAATTGATGTTTAATACGTTACCGAAAAAACGGTATCTGTCACCCCAGTGTGTGCTGGGATTTCCCTAACTCCTAAGGGTATTCCCCTGCAAGTGTCAAACGTCTACCTTTCACACAAGGTAGCCAACTATCCACACAAAGAATGCGGGACACTGGGAGCATGTGCAGGTACCCACAACATAGATGATTTCATACTTTTTTATGCGCACGTAATATGAATTTTAAAGGTTATAATTTTTTTTTCAATTTTCCAAAAAGAGTTGTAACTGCGGGATATGCGGCACATCGCCCTATTTTGCGGGACATTTTTAGGGAAAAATTTTAAGGCGAGACAGGAGCTGCTAATGCGGGACTGTCCCGCTGAATGCGGGACGCTCCGCTACCTTGCTTATACATAGGATATACATATTTTAATGATAAAATATTTTGTGTTCAAACTATTTTACTATGAGTAAAAATAATGTCCTACAACTGAAAACTGTAAAGACGTGGGCTTCCCCTGTATCTTCAAGTGGAGTTCCCCTAGTACCGCGCCTCTTTCTACCATGTGAGATAGACAACGAGATGCATGAGCCAAAGAGGGTCCGATGGTGTTCAAAGGACAATTCATACTTATCGGTTTTCGAATCTGAGAAGTCCAAATAGTGGAAGAAGATATCAGTGATCTACCTCACTAACCTTCGCGTGGAACTCTGCGCATGCGCAGCCTTATACTGTAGCTTGGATCGACCTAAATTTTATTAATTTGAATTTCGCGCACTCAGACTTTCTGAACATTCTGAAGTATTTAATTCATAAAAACAAATCAATTTAAAAAAGTGAGGTTGAGTGCACATGCGGAAAGTATCCTATTGGGTTTGCAACGTATTATATACCAAAAACTCGAGAATTATACGTAACTGACAAACCCTGTGGTTCAAGCATTCGGTCCTGTCGGTCAGTGCATGATCATTTGCGTGACTGTTGGTTCTCGCGCTTCGAGCTCGATAACACATTTATCTCGCGCTTCGCGCTCGGTCTTTGCATTTCTCCCACATTTGTGCGCAGGCCTTTTAAAATTAAAGTTCATAGCATCAACAACTGTAATTTGGTGATTGTGAATTTTCTTTTGTTAAAGCTCCTTCGGCTTTAACGATCACATTCTCATCACGTGTCTCGTGCTTCGCACTCAATTTTTTCGAAAATGCGAACTTTTCTACATTGTTTTTCAACTTTATCATATCAAATGTATATTATATTCATTTCAGTACCTTGGCCTGGGGCTGCTTATTTGGATATTGCAAAATAATGTCCACATTTAATTTTTCATGATTACATCAACATTTGTTTCTTACTTTGCATTAAATTTTATTCCCAGCTAACCTGAAAAATATGCCATTCAATAAATTTATATTATGAAAATTCATAATATTCATTGACATTGAATATAATATTTTCATTGTCTTGTTCTTATAATTTGAAAAAGCGTATCCTATTTTTAAAAAATTGTCATTAAACATCTTTATTGCAACTTGCGTCGTTTTTCCATGAATTTAATTTATTTTTATTGTTATTTTTCACGATTCAAACTAAAGATACGCGTCCTAGAGTAAGGTGGTTATAAGCAAATTTGTGTGTATAATCTGGCGAAAAATTTGGTTAAGTAAAATGCTATTGTAGCTTGTGTCCTTTTTTCCAAAAAGTGAAGTTTTTTATTTCAATATATCTTTATAACAAAATTTTATAACATATTTGAAGATAATTTTTGGTCGAACAAGTTTTTTGGTAATTTTTTACGTTTCGTTTTTCCAAAAAAAAAAAATTTCTTTATATTCAGTTTTATTTTTTACGATTAAAATAAGGTTTACTCGTCCTATATAAAAATTACTAATAACAAATTTGTAGATCCTTTTTGGGTGAACAACTTTTGTCGATTAATTTTTGTTCGTACCTTGTGTCGCTTTTCAAAAAATTTAATTTTTATACTTTGATAGTTATCTTTTACGATTAAAACTAAAAAAGTCATATCAAAAAATTTTTGCTGACAAATTTGGATGAGCTTTCAATCTTTGTTGGAAGAGCAACTTTTGTCTATTCATATTTTTCATAGCATGCGTCGTTTGTCCAAAAATTTAATTTTTTAATTTTTAATGTTTGTTTCACGAATAAAACAGAAACCACGCATCCTATCAAAAAATGATTCATAAACAGTTTATAGCTCCTTTTTGGGTTAACAGTTTTTGTTGATACGTTTTTTTCTGTACCTTGCATAGTCTGACCGCAAAATGAAATTTTTTATTTTTTTATCCGTTGTGCAATCAAAGTTTGAATTTTCCATTTTTCAAGAAAATTCCAAAGGTTGTTTTGATAATCTTGTAGGGCTTTCAAAAAGTATAAGGACGACGACGACGTCAGAAAGCCAGACACCATTTTTCTGACAAAACGTCGACATTTGGTGGAATTAACGAAAGTCATTTTTCACATAAAATCAATACCTTCTCATCATGATGAGAATGTAATAACTTTTAACGAAATGGAATAACTTACAACTAATGAAACTAAGATAAAAATAATTAAATTAGGCCGAAACTAATTAAACCAAGATAAAACTAATTAAATTAAGTTAAAAATAATTACACCAAGAAAAAACGAATTAAATTAAGTAAAAAATAATTAAACTAACGTAACACTATATTAGGTAAAAATAATTGATTAATTGAATAATTAAATAATAAACTAATTAATTTATTGACTTATTCTAACAGAATAGGAAATTAGAATTAAATACACACAGTTTTAATCGTTGTGATCTTTTTGAAGTCCTCACACAAAAGTGTGCTGCCTGCGAAGGAAATTCAATACCAGTAAGAATAAAGTTGACATTTCCAAAGGTAAAAAACCAAATATGTACCTGAACAAAACGTAATTATGATTCAACTTTCAACGCGAAGAAGAATTTAAGTTTTGAGACTCTGAATAAAGAAGCTTCAAGTGAAAAATTTGAGCACAATATTAATGTTATGAAAAAAAATGATGAGCATATCGATCAACATGTGGAAAAAGACAAGGAATAGGATGTTACGGAGGAGCATGTGATATATAATGACGAGGATGAAGAAGATAAGCTAAATGAGGAGAAGATGGATGAAGAAAAGATAGATGAGCAAGAGATGGAAGAAGAAAAGATAAATGAGGAGGAGATAGATGGGGAGGAGGAGAATAAGAAGTTGGAGAATGACGATGATCACGATGAGGAGGTGGGGGAGGAGGTGGAGGAGGAGTAAGAGGAGTAGGACGATGAGGAGGAGCTATCCTATCTTGAATGTTTGATATTCCTTCATGCGGATCCAAACGATCTAGTATATGAGTTGCAATTCTGTATTAATAGTAACCATTCACGACAGAGCGCTGAGTTTCAAGCAATTATTAATAAATTACATCAAAAAATATTATATATTAGTGAATACTTTTATAAATCTAGCTCAAGATTTTTTATAATGAATGCGATCTATTAAAACAAGTTCAAGATTGCTGCTGAATAAAAATTTATATTTAAAGAATAAAACTATGTTTATTTAATCCTAATTCCCTATCCTGTTAGAATAAATCAATACATTATTTAGATTATTATTTAATTATTCAAGTGATTAATTATTCTTACCTTAATTAGTTTGATCTTAGTTTAATTATTTTTTAGTTGATTTAATTAGTTTGCTCTTGTTTTGATTATTTTTAACGTAATTTAATTAGTTTTATCTTGGTTTAATTAGTTTCGGCTTAATTTAATTATTTATATCTTAGTTTCAGTAGTTATGAGTTACCCTGTTTAGTTAAAAGTTATTTTCTTATTAATTTTTAATTAACCTTAATTAGTAACTTACGATTATGGATGAAACTTCATATAGCGCATGCGCAAATGATCATGCACTGAACTATAAGACCAGATGCTTGCACCACAGGGTTTGTCAGTTACACATGATTCTCGAGTTTTTGGTATATAATACGTTTGAAACCCAGTAAAATACTTTTCACATATGCACTTCACTTTTTCAAATTGATTTGTTTTTATGAATGAAATCCTTCAGAATGTCCATAAAGTCTGAGTGCGCGAAATCCAAATTTATAAAATGTAGGTTGATCCAAGTTACAGTATAAGACTGCACATGCGCGGAGTTTCCCGTAGAGGTTAGTGAGGTAGATCACAGATATCTTTTTCAACTCTTAGGAATTCTCGGTTTCGAAAAACGATAAATATGGATTATCCTTCGAACACCATCGGACCCTCTCTGTCAAACTCACACGATAGAAAGAGAGACCATGTGAACCATTAGTTTCGAATTCTCATGCATCTCGTTGCCTATCTCACATGGTAGAAAGAGAGGTTGGATTGACTTCAGCCATCGGTTTCTCAGTGCAAGAAATTTCAGCGCGGTACTATGGGAACTCTACTTGCAGATACAGGGGAATCCCACATCTTTACAGTTTTCAGTTTTAGGACGTTTTATTTACTTAATAGTTAGATAGTTCAAACACACAATATTTTACCATTAAAATATGTATATCCTATGGATATACGCATGACACTTGTAGGGGAATACCCATAGGCGTTGGGGAAATCCTAGCGCACACTGGGGTCACACTGGGGGAGGCCTCTGGACGTCGCCTAAATAGGTCAGAGCCTCCCCACTCTTAGGCGACAAATTCTATAAGCGGTTATAGAATCCGGAGCCTCAATTCACGGCCTATACATACATTACTGACTGTTGATAAATTGATATTGGTGTTGGATCAAAGTACTGAGTTACGTTATCAATTATTTACACTCGATTGGTAAGGTAAGCTCCTGATATAGCCACTGAGGCTCGATTCATAGCCGGGGATGTGCACTTTCAACGACCTTTGTTTTACCGACAAATGGCAATGAATCTGTATTAACGATCGATGGTGAAATTGTCTTACTGACCAATGGTAAATCTTCATTACCGGCCGTTGGTAAATCTGCATTACCGACGGCCCTTGTTTTACCGACCTATGGCAAAAGGATATTATGGAAAGTTACCGACCTCTCTGTTTTACAGAATTATGGTAATATGACTCTCTCCTTTACAGACCCATGGTAAAATGATATTCCTAAAAGTGAGAGACCACCCTGTTTTACCGAATGATGGAAACATTGCTCCCAACCTTACCGAAATAGGGCAAATTGATAATGTAAAAATTACCGACCTTCCTATTTTACTTTCTAATGGTAAAATAGCTCCCTACCTTACCAACATGTGTTAAAATGATAATATAATAAATTGCCGACCTCCCTGTTTCACCGACTAATGGTAATAAACTGTTTTGCCTATCAATGGTAACTTAGCATGGAACGAAAGCTTATGAAGTTAACTTAGCAGGGATATCCATTACCAACCTCACTGTTTTTCCGACTGTCGGTAACTTAGCACAGAACAGAACCCTCCCTTGGTCCGTGGTGCCATCTGTTGGTGCCATCTGTTGGTGCGGAGTGATCTAAAATCACTTGAATTCCATGAAAAGTTACATGGCGATTTCGATATTTAATTGAGGATCTGGAATGCTCAAAAGATAGCCTAAATCATCCTCATAATTACTGATATTAATAATTTTTGATTGATTGTTATTTTTCTCGATGTCACAAGATTCTTGGGAACCGCGTATGCATTTAAATTCTTGAGATAATTATTCAATTACACTACATATTTCTGTGTTTTCATGAATGCTCAAATTATCAAATGACTGCAAAAATTTATCACTAACATTTCGTACATTTTTATCAACTATATTTAAAGGATTTTCAGTATGTTTTTTCACAGAATCGCAACATATTTGAATAAATATTAGCTTATGATCAGAAAAGTATGTTTCATATATGACACAAGAATACTTTTCTACGTTTGAAAATATGACATCAATTGGAGTTTCAAAATCAGTTGTTGCATCGCCCTTAGGTAACACTGATGTTCATTATGAGAATTATTTTTGGAAGCTAAGTTTATGGCTTTTGTTAAATTGTTTGTAAAACTTTCATAACTAACTTTTGGTGACTTGTAACCACTAATTATGATCAATCAACTGGACTGTTTGCAACGTACAGTTTAATAGCATTATCTGGAACTTGATTCTCAGTTACAAAACGTTTTTTAATTAAATGTACATCCTCCTTTTTCATACCCTGATTTGCTAAATTATTTCAAGCAACAATAAATTTCACCCCTTTCCTTTGTCCCATTACTTTTGTCAATTCATAAATCTCGAACCTACTCCATCTATGGTACGTCTTTAAAAATCTTTAAACACGGGTGCATCCATACATGATGGCCGTTGATGGAGATCACCTACAACTATTACGGATACTCCACCAAAAAATTTGTTAATGCCCATTATATCTCGATTCTTATATCTGCGCGTTCTAACATTCTTGCACCAACCATTGATACTTCATCAGTGATAACTACCTTTGAATGAAACAGTTTTGCTCGTATTGTATTTGAAGCTTTGGCAATTAAGTCTGGCGTTTGATGAGAGTATTGTGAGACTGGCAATTCAAATGTTGTATGAAGTGTTACTCCACCTATTAAAAACGCAGCTTTACCGGATGGTACACACAATAAAACATGCATATCGTCTTCCTTTTTTCTTGGCATATTTGACAAATAATGGCTTGCGATTTGATAAATAGCATTGATTACTGTACTTTCAGCAACGCCAGCTGAACCACTCAAAAAAATGTAAAATGGTGTTAGATTTGTTTTTACACAGTGTAATATTTGCATTACTGTTTCACACTGCTTGACATCTAATTCTTATATTACTTTATAGTTAAAAGTTTCTGATAAGGACAACCGTAGGATTTTGCCGGAAGCAGGTGCTAATCTTAAAAATTGCAACCGCTCCCAGCGAAATCGCGGTAAAATTTCAGCAGTAACCACGTCTCACAACCGTGAGATGGGTGGCCAGTCTGCGACGGATTTAATACGATGATCCAGCAAAAGTCACGTGTACCCTGAGGACACGGAGCGACCCAAGGATGACCGCCTTCTGCATCTTCCCCGCAAGTGTCTCAGCATTTTCT